>JAHHZJ010004092.1:0-77396 GCA_021437245.1 Aegilops speltoides | reverse complement strand
GAAGGATGAACATTGGAGCAAGAACACGCATGGAGTTGATGGCATGCTAAGGGGATCAAGAACGGAGTTACAAGTGATGATTTCAGACTTTGAAGCCACCATAAGGAGTGCATGAAGCCTTGGACGAAATATACAAGATGCCACTTCATAATATTCGCCCATAGGCTATTCTAGGTGTCATACACACCTTATTATTGGGCCAGGCTGATGAGGACATCAATACCATTGTTACACCCACAGCCCCTCGCTATATACATACCGGACCAATTACTAGAGCTCACAAGACGCCAACTAAATTACTGTGTACTTTCGCTTCTTGGTAATGATTCTAATGTTCATGAGAATATGATGTCGCTTAAATTGGATACATTTGTTTTGCTTACAAATGAAGGGCCTAGCTTGGAGAAGGATGAACATTGGAGCAAGAACACACATGGAGTTGATGGCATGCTAAGGGGATCAAGAACGGAGTTACAAGTGATGATTTCAGACTTTGAAGCCACCATAAGGAGTGCATGAAGCCTTGGACGAAATATACAAGATGCCACTTCATAATATTCGTCCATAGGCTATTCTAGGTGCTGCACACCTTATTATTGGGCCAGGCCCATGTAATTTCGAAATACATTAGTATAGGCTATTTTAGAGTCCGATGTGTGGGGAAACAAGAGATAGGGTTAGTTTCGACCCTCCACCAAGGGCCACGAAATTCACCCCTCTTCCTCCATATATACAGCCCTTAGGGCACCGCTTAGACTTGGGTTTTGTTTAGATCAAAAGTTCGCCATAGCTGCAACTTCGCTGATTTCGCTTGTGTTCAACGACTGCATAAAGGCGCCACAGTAACCCCACCTTGATCAATAAAGCTTTCATCTTATATTCGCAATATCCAGATTGCAATCTCAGCTTGCTTGTTCTTCGCTTGCTCGCAGGAAATAGACCTCGTGGTCGTTGATCGTGTTCGCGTGGTCAATAACCTCTCGGAGTTGGTTTAGCGACATATATATGCGACGCCCTCGCACGTCAGAGTCGGATCGCCAAAGTCGACTTCCACCAAAGCGAAATCCACCATCTCATCGAAAGACGGACACCTTTGCCTCTATCAAGTGGTATCGATTTCCGTGTTGCTCGTGAGATTTTACAGCTTTTCGTAGTTTAGATCGAGTCTGTTCTTCATACCTATAGTCCACTTAAAAAGCCAAAAAAATTAGGTTAGGTCATCATATCCAACCAATCTGAGCCTTTGCATAATCTTTTCTCAGATTTGCGTTGTTGAATTTATGTTGCATCGCCGTGTCTAGTTGCTGGTCTTAGAGTCTAGTCTTTAGAGTTTCGAAGTTCGGTCATAAGTTGTCACGCCGCCGCAAGACCATCATCATCGCCTCGCCATCTACCACCACCGCTTATCCGCCACCGCTCAACTCAGATCCATATACCACCACCGCTGCCATATACCACCACCGCTGCTATATACCACCACCATATATCCACCACCAATCCGAAGTTCCTTGCATATTCGATTTGTTTTCGATCCATCTAAATTCCGATTCGTGTTTCCTTGTCCGAGTAGGTTTCGATTCCAGCAATCTTTTGTCATTCAGTCAGAAGAGGTTGGTTTCAAAAAAAAACCACCTCCGCTTAGGCCCAAAATTTTCCAAAACGCACGGATAAAAAAATTTTCTCGCTATCCTATTTTTAGGTGTTTCTAAGCGATTGAGCCAGTCAAGAAGATAGAAAGTTTTTTGACCTGCTTCAGCTTTTGGGTCCGGCAAAAAAAAAAAAATTTTGGTCAAAAAATTTCGTGCCCATCCCGTCAGCTTTGACCTGGAAGAGTTTTGAGACACTCGCCATTATAGTGATTTTTCGCAAAAAAAAAGCAGCAGCAAAAAAAAAAGCAAAAAAAAAAAGAGCGAAAAAAAATTCAGAGTGTGCTTTTCCTTTGTTTACGCAGCAGCGTGATTTTGTTAGTGTTCTAGGCTCGCCTCTAGCACGGTTCAGCCTAGGACCAGCACAAGATCAGCTGAGAGCGCTTATTCAACTTTGCATCTCTCGATTTGATTATTGTCAATCTTTTTGCTACCATATTATAAGCCTTCCCAGCTCCACATACATCTACGCTGTATGCTTGATTCTCCCCGTAATCGCTATAGCCAAGCTTTGAGAGTTTTGACTACAACGGTTGCCGATCACCACCGCCACCGGGTAAGAACCGTAAGAATTTGAGATTTGCTTCACGGATTTGTGACCGCCCACCACACCACCACCACCACTTCCTAGTAGTCTCAGAGGATCATATTCTTGTGTGTTTCTATTGTCGCTAACCATGGCAGGAACACAGCCGATGAGACTGATTGGGAGAACCCGACAAACAAACAGCTACATGATAAGTTTCAAAGAAATGATGATTGGACAGTGCAAGATGTGGTAAACAGATTTGACGAGGCCATGGAGAAGATAGATGGCATTGAGAAGACGCTTGAAACAAAGCTTGATAGCAAGTTTGATGAATTGCTCGCTGCTTTCCACAACCACCGCCGGCTGCACCTATCGCACCTCTCAAGAACGACAACAACTACGCCTCTTCCGAATCAAGATGGACGAGCTCAGCAGGTTCCTATTGAGCCAGACAAAATTCGTGCCGCCATCGCTGTTGGTGCTTTTTGGCTCCTCGCCATCGCCGCTGCCGGTACCGACGAGGATGATTATGTGGAAGATTACGAGGATGAGGTTGATCAACATCGTAACCACGCAACCACCAAAGACCACAACCACCGTGTCGCCCACATGCAAATAATGGCAATGTTAGGGCTCCTCAGTACGAGATCATGACCATCTCCCTAAACTGAAATTGAATATTCCACCATTTGAGGGTAGATATGTTCCTGATATATATCTTACTTGGGAGTTAGAAACTGAACAACGATTTACATGTTTACAATATCCCGAGGAGAGACGTGTTCTCGCCATTGCTTTGTGCTTTCACTAGCTTTGCATGTGTTTGGTGGTCCAACATTGTAGATTATATCCTGCTCCAAATACTTGGGCTGCTTTGAAAACTGCTATGCGACTCAAGGTTCCACCATATTATCAACGTGAATTACTTCAAAATTGCAGCGCTTAAGACAAGGAAAAATTTCTGAGAAGAATATTATCGTGAATTGCAAACCGCTTGATTAGATGTGGTATTGTTGAGGAGAATGAAGCTATGCTTGCACGCTTTCGGGTGGATTAAATAGAGAGATTCGCACCATTCTAGACTATAAGGATTATAATAATATCACTGCTTATTCCATCTTGCTTGTAAAGCTGAACGTGAAGTGCAGGATCGATGCATTGGCGCCGCACTAACTTTTCTCGCAGGTCGACCTTCATCATGGACACCACGCATCATCTACTTCCACCGCACCATCACCTCCTTCAGTGCCACCTCCAACCGTGATACAAGAAAGGTGCACAACCACCACTATCTCGCCAAGAGCACACCGCTGGCCTGCACAGAGCTCTTCTTCCATGGCGCCAACAGGCACACAAGTGATATTATTTGTCGTCATTGTAAGGGAAGAGGACATTTTATGAGAGAATGCAAATCTCAGCAGTGATGATTGCTACCGAGGATGGTGGGTATGAGTCCGCTAGTGACTATGATGAGGAGACTTTGGCCTTATTACACATGAGGAACACGGTGGAGATGATTCTGATCATGAGACACAATACATGGCTGTCAAGATGCCGACAGTATGAATGTTTAGTTGCTCAACGTGTTTTGAGTGTGCAGGTTACACAAGCTGAGCAAAATCAGAGGCATAATTTGTTCCATACAAAGGAGTTGTGAAGGAACGCTCTATTCAAGGCCATCATAGATGGAGGGAGCTGCAACAACTTGGCTAGCATGGAGATGGTGGAGAAGCTATCTCTCACCACAAGACCACATCCACATCCTTACTACATCCAATGGTTCAACAACAGCGCAAGGTGAAGGTAACACGCATCGCTCGTGTGCATTTTAGTATCTCTACATATGCTGATTATGTTGATTGTGATGTGGTACCTATGCAAGCATGTTCCTTGTTACTTGGTAGACCATGGCAATTTGATAAAAATTTCAGACACCATGGTAGAAACAATCAAGATACTCTTGTTCATAAGGATAAAATATTACTTTGCTTCCTATGACTCCCGAGTCCATTTTGAAAGATGATATTAATAGAGCTAATAAAGCAAAACAGAGAAAATAAGAGTGAAAATCAGATTGTGGCAAAAGAATTTGAGCAACACATGAAGCCTAATAATAAACCATCTACTGTTGCTTCAAATTAAATTGAAAAGTGCATGTTTACTTGCCACCAAATCTGATATTGATGAGCTAGATTTTAGCAAATCTATTTGCTATGCTTTTGTGTGCAAAGAGGCATTATTTTCATTCGAGGACGTGTTTCCTCTTTTTGCCCCTCGCTGTCACTAACATTTTGCAGAGTTCACCGACGCCTTTCCACAAGACGTGCACCGGATTACCACCTATTCGAGGGATTGAGCATCAAATTGACTTAATTCCCGTGCATCATTACCCAACCGCACACCATACCGCACTCAATCCAGAGGAGACGAAGGAGATTATGCGCCAAGTACAGGAGCTGCTCGACAAAGGTTATATACGCCAATCCCTTAGTCCTTGTGCTGTTCCTATTATTCTAGTGCCGAAAAAGGATGGTACGCCACGATGTGTGTTGATTGTAGAGGCATCAATAATATTACTATTCGTTATCGCCACCCTATTCCTAGGCTAGATGATATGCTTGATGAATTGAGTGGCTCTACAATATTCTCCAAAGTTGATTTATGAGTGGATACCATCAAATTCGTATGAAATTGGGAGATGAATGGAAAACAGCATTTAAAACTAAGTTTGGATTATATGAGTGGTTAGTCATGCCTTTTGGGTTAACTAATGCACCTAGTACTTTCATGAGATTAATGAACTAAGTTTTACGTGCTTTCATTGGACGATTTGTGGTAGTTTATTTTGATGATATACTGATTTATAGCAAATCTTTGGAAGAACATTTGGAACATTTACGTGTTGTTTTTAATGCTCTACGTGATGCACGCTTGTTTGGTAACCTTGGGAAGTGCACCTTTGCACCGATCGAGTATCTTTTCTTGGCTATGTTGTTACTCCACAGGAATTGAAGTTGATAAAGCCAAGATTGAAGCTATTGAGAGTTGGCCGCAGCCCAAAACGGTCACACAAGTGAGGAGTTTCTTGGCCTCGCTGGTTTCTATAGGCGCTGTGAGAGATTTCAGCACCATTGCTGCACCTCTCAACGAGCTTACAAAGAAGGATGTGCCTTTGTTTGGGGTACCGCACAGAAGAAGCCTTCACGGTATTGAAAGCTAAGTTGACACATGCCCTTTACTCCAACTTCCTGATTTTAATAAGACTTTTGAGCTTGAATGTGATGCTAGTGGAATTGGATTAGAGGTGTGTTATTACAAGATGGCAAACCTGTTGCATACTTTTCTCAAAAATTGAGGGGCCTAGTCTGAATTATTCTACTTATGATAAAGAATTATATGCTCTTGTTCGACTTTAGAAACATGGCAACATTATTTATGGCCCAAAGAATTTGTTATACATTCTGATCATGAATCTTTGAAACATATTAAAAGTCAAGCTAAACTGAATCGTAGACATGCTAAATGGGTTGAATTCATTGAGACTTTCCTTATGTCATTAAACACAAGAAGGGTAAAGAAAATGTTATTGCCGATGCATTGTCTCGTCGCTATACTATGCTTTCACAACTTGACTTCAAAATATTTGGTTTGGAGACCATCAAAGATCAATATGTGCATGATGCTGATTTTAAAGATGTATTGCAGAATTGTAAAGAAGGTAGAACATGGAACAAGTTTGTCGTTAATGATGGATTTGTGTTCGCTCTAACAAGCTATGCATTCCAGCTAGCTCCGCTCGCCTTTTGTTGTTGCAGGAGGCGATGGAGGAGGACTAATGGGACACTTTGGCGTGAAGAAGACGGAGGATATACTAGCTACACATTTCTTTTGGCCAAAGATGAGACGGATGTTGAGCGCTTTGTTGCTCGCTGCACTACATGTCAAAAAGCTAAGTCACGACTCAATCCTCATGGTTTATATATGCCTTTCTCGCACTCTAGTGTTCCTTGGGAGGATATATCTATGGACTTTGTTTTAGGTTTACCTCGAACAAAGAAGGAGGGATAGCATATTTGTTGTCGTGGATAGATTCTCTAAATGGCACACTTTATACCATGTCATAAAAGCGATGATGCTCGTTAATGTTGCTGATTTGTTCTTTCGTGAAATTATTCGCTTGCATGGTGTGCCAAATACTATTGTTTCAGATCGTGATACTAAATTTCTTAGCCACTTTTGGAGATGTTTATGGGCTGTTGGGGACTAAACTACTTTTTAGTACTACTTGTCACCCCCAAACCGATGGATAAACCAAGTAGTCAATAGAACATTGTCTACTATGCTTAGGGCTGTTTTGAAGAATAATAAGAAAATGTGGGAAGAATGCTTGCCTCATATTGAATTTGCTTATAATCGCTCATTGCATTCTACTACTAAGATGTGCCCTTTGAAATTGTGTATGGTTTCCTACCTCGTGCACCTATTGATTTATTGCTTCTTCCATCTTCGGAGAAGGTTAATTTTGATGCTAAAGAACGTGTTGAATTGATTTTAAAATGCATGAGTTAACTAAGGAAAACATTGAGCGATGAATGCTAAATATAAACTTGTCGGAGATAAGGGTAGAAAACATGTTGTGTTTGCACCGAGATCTTGTTTGGTTACATTTATGTAAGGATAGATTTCCGATTTGCGCAAATCAAAGCTAATGCCACGTGCTGCTGGTCCCTTTAAGGTGTTGGAGAAAGTAAATGATAATGCATATAAACTTGAGCTGCCTGCAGATTTTGGGGTTAGTCCCACTTTTAACATTGCAGATTTGAAGCCATATTTGGGTGAGGAAGATGAGCTTCCGCCGAGGACGACTTCATTTCAAGAAGGGAGGATGATGAGGACATCAATACCATTGTTACACCCACAGCCCCCGCCGCTATACATACCGGACCAATTACTAGAGCTCACAAGACGCCAACTAAATTACTGTGTACTTTCGCTTTTTGGTAATGATTCTAATGTTCATGAGAATATGATGTCGCTTAAATTGGATACATTTGTTTTGCTTACAAATGAAGGGCCTAGCTTGGAGAAGGATGAACATTGGAGCAAGAACACACATGGAGTTGATGGCATGCTAAGGGGATCAAGAACGGAGTTACAAGTGATGATTTCAGACTTTGAAGCCACCATAAGGAGTGCATGAAGCCTTGGACGAAATATACAAGATGCCACTTCATAATATTCGTCCCATAGGCTATTCTAGGTGCTGCACACCTTATTATTGGGCCAGCCCATGTAATTTCGAAATACATTAGTATAGGCTATTTTAGAGTCCGATGTGTGGGGAAACAAGAGATAGGGTTAGTTTCGACCCTCCACCAAGGGCCACGAAATTCACCCCTCTTCCTCCATATATACAGCCCTTAGGGCACCGCTTAGACTTGGGTTTTGTTTAGATCAAAAGTTCGCCATAGCTGCAACTTCGCAGCATTTCGCTTGTGTTCAACGACTGCATAAAGGCGCCACAGTAACCCCACCTTGATCAATAAAGCTTTCATCTTATATTCGCAATATCCAGATTGCAATCTCAGCTTGCTTGTTCTTCGCTTGCTCGCAGGAAATAGACCTCGTGGTCGTTGATCGTGTTCGCGCGGGTCAATAACCTCTCGGAGTTGGTTTAGCGACATTAAGGCAGCGCGACGCCCTCGCACGCCAGAGTCGGATCGCCAAAGTCGACTTCCACCAAAGCGAAATCCACCATCTCATCGAAAGACGGACACCTTCGCTTCTATCAGAAACAAGAGATAGGGTTAGTTTCGACCCTCCACCAAGGACCACGAAATTCACCCTCTCTTCCTCCATATATACAGCCCTTAGGGCACCGCTTAGACT
This sequence comes from Aegilops speltoides, assembly GCA_021437245.1. Taxonomy (NCBI): domain Eukaryota; kingdom Viridiplantae; phylum Streptophyta; class Magnoliopsida; order Poales; family Poaceae; genus Aegilops; species Aegilops speltoides. Next base: position 69,332 of record JAHHZJ010004092.1, on the reverse strand, counting down.
TTGGGTTTTGTTTAGATCAAAAGTTCGCCATAGCTGCAACTTCGCAGATTAAAGTTCACATTTAGTTTGTGTTCAACGACTGCATAAAGGCGCCACAGTAACCCCACCTTGATCAATAAAGCTTTCATCTTATATTCGCAATATCCAGATTGCAATCTCAGCTTGCTTGTTCTTCGCTTGCTCGCAGGAAATGACCTTCGTGGTCGTTGATCGTGTTCGCGTGGTCAATAACCTCTCGAGTTGGTTTAGCTTTTGCTAAGGCGCGACGCCCTCGCACGCTCAGAGTCGGATCGCCAAAGTCGACTTCCACCAAAGCGAAATCCACCATCTCATCGAAAGACGGACACCTTTGCCTCTATCAAGTGGTATCGATTTCCGTGTTGCTCGTGAGATTTTACGCTTTTTGTAGTTTAGATCGAGTCTGTTCTTCATACCTATAGTCCACTTAAAAAGCCAAAAAAATTAGGTTAGTTCATCCCGTCCAACCAATCTGAGCCTTTGCATAATCTTTTTCAGATTTGCTTTGTTGAATTTATGTTGCATCGCCGTGTCAAGTTGCTGGTCTTAGCGCCTAGTCTTTAGAGTTTCGAAGTTCTGCTCACAAAGTTGTCACGCCGCCGCCGCCATATACCACCGCCACATATTCACCGCCAATCCGAATCCATATACGCCACCACATATCCGCCGCCATCACGCCCATCCGAGTCCACCTTCGCAACATATATCCGCCACCAATCCGAAGTTCCACCAGATTCATCTCCGCCACCAAATCCGAAGTTCCACCAGATTCATCTCCGCCACCACCCTAGTCCGAGTCCAAGAATTGTTGCATTGTTCTCGATTTCCAGATCACGCGACATCCGAAGTCGTGACAGAGAGGACTCCCCAACTTCCGAGCCATCCGCAGAAGAAAATAGTTCCAGCTTAAAAAAACTAAGTCCGAAAAATTCGCTAGGCAGTTTTTAGACCATTTGTAGACTTTTTCAAAAAAAAAATTGTTATGAGGAAAAAAAAAGAAAAAAAAGTGCAAAAAAAAAAAAAAAAAAAAGAGAGAAAAAAATTCAGAGTGTGCTCCTCCCTTGTTTACGTGTCCACCGTGATTTTGTTGGTGTTCTAGGCTCGCCTCTAGCACGCCCAGCCTAGGACCAAAGACAAGATCAGAAGTTGAGCGCTTATTCAACTTTGCATCTCTCAATTGATTATTGTCAATTTTTTGCTACCATATTATAAGCCTTCCCAGCTCCACATACATCTACGCCGTATGCTTGACTCTCCCCGTAATCGCTTCTATCCAAGCTTTGAGAGTTTTGACTACAACGGTTGCCGATCACCGCCGCCGCCGGGTAAGAACCGTAAGAATTTGAGATTTGCTTGACGGATTTGTGACTGCCCACCACACCACCACCACCACTTCCTAGTAGTCTCAGAGGATCATATTCTTGTGTGTTTCTATTGTCGCTAACAATGGCAGGATCACAAGTCGATGAGACTGATTGGGAGAACCCGACTAACAAACAGCTACATGATAAGTTTCAAAGAAATGATGATTGGACAGTGCAAGATGTGCTAAACAGATTTGACGAGGCCATGGAGAAGATAGATGGCATTGAGAAGACGCTTGAAACAAAGCTTGATAGCAAGTTTGATGAATTGCTCGCTGCTTTTCCACAACAACCGCCGGCTGCACCTATCGCACCTCTCAAGAACGACAACAACTACGCCTCTTCCGAATCAAGATGGACGAGCTCAGCAGGTTCCTATTGAGCCAGACAAAATTTCGTGCCGCCACCATCGCTGTTGGTGCTTCGTGGTTCTCGCCATCGCTGCCGCCGGTACCGAGGAGGATGATGAGTATGCGGCGATTACGAGGATGAGGTTGATCAACATCGAACCACGCAACAACCACCAAAGACCACAACCACCGTGTCGCCCACATGCAAATAATGGCAATGTTAGGGCTCCCTCAGTACGAGATCATGACCATCTCCCTAAACTGAAATTGAATATTCCACCATTTGAGGGTAGATATGTTCCTCGATATATATCTTACTTGGGAGTTAGAAACCGAACAACGATTTACATGTTTACAATATCCCGAGGAGAGACGGTTCCCGCCGCTGCTTGTGCTTTCACTAGCTTTGCATGTGTTTGGTGGTCTCAACATTGTAGATTATATCCTGCTCCAGCTACTTGGGCTGCTTTGAAAACTGCTATGCGCATCTGCTGGTTCCACCATATTATCAACGTGAATTACTTCAAAATTGCAGCGCTTAAGACAAGGAAAAATTCTGAGAAGAATATTATCGTGAATTACAAACCGCTTGATTAGATGTGGTATTGTTGAGGAGAATGAAGCTATGCTTGCACGCTTTTCGGGTGGATTAAATAGAGAGATTCGCACCATTCTAGACTATAAGGATTATAATAATATCACTGCTTATTCCATCTTGCTTGTAAAGTGAACGTGAAGTGCAGATCGATGTGCATTGGCGCCGCACTAACTTTTCTCGCAGTCGACCTTCATCATGGACACCACGCATCATCATCTACTTCCACCGCACCATCACCTCCTTCAAAGCCACCTCCAACCGTGATACAAGAAAGCAGTGCACAACCACCACTATCTCGCCAAGAGCACACCGCCGGCCTCAACAGAGCTCTTCTTCTTCCATGGCGCCAACAGGCACACAAGTGATATTATTTGTCGTCATTGTAAGGGAAGAGGACATTTTATGCGAGAATGCAAATCTCAGCGCAGATGATTGCTACCGAGGATGGTGGGTATGAGTCCGCTAGTGACTATGATGAGGAGACTTTGGCTCTTATTACACATGAGGAACACGGTGGAGATGATTCTGATCATGAGACACAATACATGGCTGTCAAGATGCCGACAGTATGAATGTTTAGTTGCTCAACGTGTTTTGAGTGTGCAGTTACACAAGTCGAGCAAAATCAGAGGCATAATTTGTTCCATACAAAGGAGTTGTGAAGGAACGCTCTATTCAAGGCCATCATAGATGGAGGGAGCTGCAACAACTTGGCTAGCATGGAGATGGTGGAGAAGTTATCTCTCACCACAAGACCACATCCACATCCTTACTACATCCAATGGTTCAACAACAATGCAAGGTTAAGGTAACACGATCTGCTCGTGTGCATTTTAGTATCTCTACATATGCTGATTATGTTGATTGTGATGTGGTACCTATGCAAGCATGTTCCTTGTTACTTGGTAGACCATGGCAATTTGATAAAAATTCAGACACCATGGTAGAAACAATCAAGATACTCTTGTTCATAAGGATAAAATATTACTTTGCTTCCTATGACTCCCGAGTCCATTTTGAAAGATGATATTAATAGAGCTAATAAAGCAAAACAGAGAAAAATAAGAGTGAAAATCAGATTGTGGCAAAAGAATTTGAGCAACACATGAAGCCTAATAATAAACCATCTACTGTTGCTTCAAATTAAATTGAAAAGTGCATGTTTACTTGCCACCAAATCTGATATTGATGAGCTAGATTTTAGCAAATCTATTTGCTATGCTTTTGTGTGCAAAGAGGCATTATTTTCATTCGAGGACGGCCTTCCTCTTTGCCCCCGTCATGTCACTAACATTTTGTAGAGTTCACGACGCCTTTCCACAAGACGTGCCACCGGATTACCACCTATTCGAGGGATTGAGCATCAAATTGACTTAATTCCCGTGCATCATTACCCAACCGCACCATACCGCATCAATCCAGAGGAGACGAAGGAGATTATGCGCCAAGCACAGAGCTGCTCGACAAAGGTTATATACGCCAATCCTTTAGTCCTTGTGTTGTTCCTATTATTCTAGTGCCGAAAAAGGATGGTACGCCACGATGTGTGTTGATTGTAGAGGCATCAATAATATTACTATTCGTTATCGCCACCCTATTCCTAGGCTAGATGATATGCTTGATGAATTGAGTGGCTCTACAATATTCTCCAAAGTTGATTTATGAGTGGATACCATCAAATTCGTATGAAATTGGGAGATGAATGGAAAACAGCATTTAAAACTAAGTTTGGATTATATGAGTGGTTAGTCATGCCTTTTGGGTTAACTAATGCACCTAGTACTTTCATGAGATTAATGAACTAAGTTTTACGTGCTTTCATTGGACGATTTGTGGTAGTCTATTTTGATGATATACTGATTTATAGCAAATCTTTGGAAGAACATTTGGAACATTTACGTGTTGTTTTTAATGCTCTACGTGATGCACGCTTGTTTGGTAACCTTGGGAAGTGCACCTTTGCACCGATCGAGTATCTTTTCTTGGCTATGTTGTTACTCCACAGGAATTGAAGTTGATAAAGCCAAGATTGAAGCTATTGAGAGTTGGCCGCAGCCCAAAACGGTCACACAAGTGAGGAGTTTCTTGGCCTCGCTGGTTTCTATAGGCGCTTTGAGAGATTTCAGCACCATTGCTGCACCTCTCAACGAGCTTACAAAGAAGGATGTGCCTTTTGTTTGGGGTACCGCACAGAAGAGGCCTTCACGGTATTGAAAGCTAAGTTGACACATGCCCTTTACTCCAACTTCCTGATTTTAATAAGACTTTTGAGCTTGAATGTGATGCTAGTGGAATTGGATTAGAGGTGTGTTATTACAAGATGGCAAACCTGTTGCATACTTTTCTCAAAAAATTGAGGGCCTAGTCTGAATTACTCTACTTATGATAAAGAATTATATGCTCTTGTTCGACTTTAGAAACATGGCAACATTATTTATGGCCCAAAGAATTTGTTATACATTCTGATCATGAATCTTTGAAACATATTAAAAGTCAAGCTAAACTGAATCGTAGACATGCTAAATGGGTTGAATTCATTGAGACTTTCCTTATGTCATTAAACACAAGAAGGGTAAAGAAAATGTTATTGTCGATGCATTGTCTCGTCGCTATACTATGCTTTCACAACTTGACTTCAAAATATTTGGTTTGGAGACCATCAAAGATCAATATGTGCATGATGCTGATTTTAAAGATGTATTGCAGAATTGTAAAGAAGGAAGAACATGGAACAAGTTTGTCGTTAATGATGGATTTGTGTTCGTGCTAACAAGCTATGCATTCCAGCTAGCTCCGCTCGCCTTTTGTTGTTGCAGGAGGCGATGGAGGAGGACTAATGGGACACTTTGGCGTGAAGAAGACGGAGGACGATTTGCTACACATTTCTTTTGGCCAAAGATGAGACGGATGTTGAGCGCTTTATTGCTCGCTGCACTACATGTCAAAAAGCTAAGTCACGACTCAATCCTCATGGTTTATATATGCCTTTGCCTGCACTCTAGTGTTCCTTGGGAGGATATATCTATGGACTTTGTTTTAGGTTTACCTAGAACAAAGAAGGGAGGGATAGCATATTTGTTGTCGTGGATAGATTCTCAAAATGGCACACTTTATACCATGTCATAAAAGCGATGATGTCGCTAATGTTGCTGATTTGTTCTTTCGTGAAATTATTCGCTTGCATGGTGTGCCAAATACTATTGTTTCAGATCGTGATACTAAATTTCTTAGCCACTTTTGGAGATGTTTATGGGCTAAGTTGGGGACTAAACTGCTTTTTAGTACTACTTGTCACCCCTAAACCGATGGATAAACCAAGTAGTCAATAGAACATTGTCTACTATGCTTAGGGCTGTTCTAAAGAAAAATAAAAAATGTGGGAGGAATGCTTGCCTCATATTGAATTTGCTTATAATCGCTCATTGCATTCTACTACTAAGATGTGCCCTTTGAAGTTGTGTATGGTTTCCTACCTCGCACCTATTGATTTGTCGCTTCTTCCATCTTCGGAGAAGGTTAATTTTGATGCTAAAGAACGTGTTGAATTGATTTTAAAATGCATGAGTTAACTAAGGAAAACATTGAGCGATGAATGCTAAATATAAACTTGCCGGAGATAAGGGTAGAAAACATGTTGTGTTTGCACCGAGATCTTGTTTGGTTACATTTATGTAAGGATAGATTTCCGATTTGCGCAAATCAAAGCTAATGCCACGTGTCGCTGGTCCTTTTAAGGTGTTAGAGAAAATAAATGATAATGCATATAAACTTGAGCTACCTGCAGATTTTGGGGTTAGTCCCACTTTTAACATTGCAGATTTGAAGCCTTATTTGGGTGAGGAAGATGAGCTCCGCCGAGGACGACTTCATTTCAAGAAGGGAGGATGATGAGGACATCAATACCATTGTTACACCCACAGCCCCTCATCGCTATATATACGGACCAATTACTAGAGCTCACAAGACGCCAATTAAATTACCAGTACTTTCGCTTTTTGGTAATGATTTTAATGTTCATGAGAATATGATGCTGCTTAAATTGGATACATTTGTTTTGCTTACAAATGAAGGGCCTAGCTTGGAGAAGGATGAACATTGGAGCAAGAACACGCATGGAGTTGATGGCATGCTAAGGGGATCAAGAACGGAGTTACAAGTGATGATTTCAGACTTTGAAGCCACCATAAGGAGTGCATGAAGCCTTGGACGAAATATACAAGATGCCACTTCATAATATTCGTCCATAGGCTATTCTAGGTGCTGCATCACCTTATTATTGGGCCAGCCCATGTAATTTCGAAATACATTAGTATAGGCTATTTTAGAGTCCGTATGTGTGGGGAAACAAGAGATAGGGTTAGTTTCGACCCTCCACCAAGGGCCACGAAATTCACCCCTCTTCCTCCATATATACAGCCCTTAGGGCACCGCTTAGACTTTGGGTTTTGTTTAGATCAAAAGTTCGCCATAGCTGCAACTTCGCAGATTTAGTTTGTGTTCAACGACTGCATAAAGGCGCCACAGTAACCCCACCTTGATCAATAAAGCTTTCATCTTATATTCGCAATATCCAGATTGCAATCTCAGCTTTCTTGCTTGTTCTTCGCTTGCTCGCAGGAAATGACCTTCGTGGTCGTTGATCGTGTTCGCGCGGGTCAATAACCTCTCGGAGTTGGTTTAGCGACATATAAGGCGCGACGCCCTCGCACGCTCAGAGTCGGATCGCCAAAGTCGACTTCCACCAAAGCGAAATCCACCATCTCATCGAAGACCGGACACCTTTGCCTCTATCACGGGCACCGCCGGATGTCCGCTGCTCAGAAGAGCCGGATGTCCGGCCGACGGGTTCAGCCCCGGATGCTCCGTGATGGGCGCCGGATGTCCGGCTGTGGCCGGATGTCCGGCTTATGGAAGGGCCGGATGTCCGGCCGGGCCGGATGTCCGGGCCCAGAGTACCGGGCTCTTCTTCCTTCTCCTCTTCCATGCTTGGCCTTTGTCCTTGATTCTCCATGGTCATCTCTGGTTGTACCTGAGTATAGGCAAGGTCCATTCATGAGGTAGTAGCCATGTCTCACACGTGGAAAGTGACGGTTCAAGAGGAGTGAATTCACCTTGTGTCTAATGGCGATAGTCGAGGTCTCATCTTATGTATCCTTAGGGCTTGGAGAGTAGCCTGAGGGTACATGGGGATGAACGGGATGCTCCGCATCAAGATTCGGCCTCCTAGCGCAAGCGGGAGTATTTTTGATTCAAGGCCACCGTGAGCAGCTTTGAGTACTTATGGGTCCAACACGGACCAATGACAAAATATGACCGCTTTAGTGAACATCTGTCCATTCTATGGCGCCCTTGAAAGTACTTCATTTTCTCGCATGCTTTTTGCCCGATTGCCTAAAATTTTTATCCTCTATAGAGGAGATATCGCTTCCACATATATATCGACCGATGCCAGAATGCCCTTTTGTTTTGGCTTTCATGCGCTTGAGTTACACCATGCCATCCGCTAAAACAAGGAGAATAAGGCATATAGTCATTGGATTTTCTTCAATTTACGCCAAATGAGATCGCCTTGATCATAGAGCATCCGCAGAAGGTACGCTTGTCCCTACCAGGGGGCTAATGTCTATAAGCAACATAATCTCTCGAATTTCCTTCAAAAGGATGTGCCAATGGGTTCGTAAACTTGTCTCAAAAAACAGCGATTTAATGATGTTGTTTGACTTTCGTGGTCAAAAGGTCCCGCTTAAGGCTGAATTTGAGGGTACTCCGGCCTCCTCGGCGCAAGCAGGAGTAGTTTGATGAGGACATCAATACCATTGTTACACCCACAGCCCCCATCGCTATATATACGGACCAATTACTAGAGCTCACAAGACGCCAATTAAGTTACTGTACTTTCGCTTGGTAATGATTCTAATGTTCATGAGAATATGATGTCGCTTAAATTGGATACATTTGTTTTGCTTACAAATGAAGGGCCTAGCTTGGAGAAGGATGAACATTGGAGAAAGAACACGATGGAGTTGATGGCATGCATAAGGGATCAAGAACGGAGTTACAAGTGATGATTTTAGGACTTTGAAGCCACCATAAGGAGTGCATGAAGCCTTGGACGACATATACAAGATGCCACTTCATAATATTCGTCCATAGGCTATTCTAGGTGCTCACATTACCTTATTATTGGGCCAGCCCATGTAATTTCGAAATACTTAAGTATAGGCTATTTTAGAGTCCGATGTGTGGGGAAACAAGAGTTAGGGTTGGTTTCGACCCCACCCTCAAGGGCCACGAAATTCTCCTTTTCCCCATATATACAGCCCTTAGGGCATCGCTTAGACTTCGGTTTTGTTTAGATTAAAAGTTCGCCATAGCTGCAACTTCGCAGATTTCGCTTGTGTTCAACGACTGCATAAAGGCTTCACGTAACCCCACCTTGATCAATAAAGCTTTCATCTTATATTCGCAATATCCAGATTGCAATCTCAGCTTGCTTGTTCTTCGCTTGTCGCAGGAAATGACCTTCGTGGTCGTTGATCGTGTTCGCGCGGGTCAATAACCTCTCTGAGTTGGTTTAGCGATTGCTAAGGCGCGATGTCCTCGCGACGTCAGAGTCGGGTCGCCAAAGTCGACTTCCACCAAAGCGAAATCCACCATCTCATCGAAAGACGGACACCTTTGCCTCTATCAAGTGGTATCGATTTCCGTGTTGCTCGTGAGATTTTACAGCCAGAGTTTAGATCAAGTCTGTTCTTCATACTTACAAACCCACTTAAAAAGCCAAAAAATTAGGGTTAGTTCATCATATCCGAACCAATCTGAGCCTTTGCATAATCTTTTTCAGATTTGCGTTGTTGAATTTGTGGTTGCATCGCCGTGTCTAGTTGCTGGTCTTAGAGTCTAGTCTTTAGAGTTTCGAAGTTCTGGTCATAAGTTGTCACGCCACCGCCGCACCATCATCATCGCCTCGCCATCTACCACCACCGCTTATCCGCCACCGCTCAATCAGATCCATATACCACCACCGCTGCCATATACAACCATCGCTGCCATATACCACCACCATATATCCACCACCAATCCGAGTTCCTTGCATATTAGGTTTGTTTTCGGGATCCATCTAATTTCCAATTCGTGTTTCCTTGTCTGAGTAGGTTTCGGATTCCAGCAATCTTTTGCCGTCCGGAATCCACCCTCCGTTTAGGCCCAAAATTTTCCGAAAACGCACTTGACAAAAAAAATTCTTGCTATCCTATTTTTAAGTGTTTCTAAGCGCTTTGAGACAATGCCGTTATAGAATTTTTTTGACCCGCTTCAGCTTTTTGGGTCCAGCAAATGAAAAAAAAATTTGGTCGAAAATATTTCGTGCCCATCCCGCCATTGACCTGGAAGAGTTTTGAGACACTCGCCATTATAGTGATTTTCGCAAAAAAAAGGAGCAGCGAAAAATAAAAAGCAGCAAAAAGAAAAGAGCGAAAAAAAATTCAGAGTGTGCTCCTCCCTTGTTTACGTGTCACCGCGGATTTTGTTGGTGTTCTAGGCTCGCCTCAGAGTACGCCTAGCCTAGGACCAAAGACAAGACTGCTGCTGAGCGCTTATTCAACTTTGCATCTCTGAATTGATTATTGTCGAATTTTTTTGCTACCATATTATAAGCCTTCCCAGCTCCACATACATCTACGCCGTATGCTGGACTCTCCCCGTAATCGCCTATTCAAGCTTTGAGAGTTTTGACTACAACAGTTGCCGATCACCACCGCCGGGGTAAGAACTGTAAGAATTTGAGATTTGCTTGACGGGTTTGTGATACACCACCACCACTTCTTAGTAGTCTCAGAGGATCATATTCTTGTGTGTTTCTATTTGTCTGCTAACCATGGTAGGATCACAAGTCGATGAGACTGATTGGGAGAACTCGACTAACAAATAGCTACATGATAAATTTCAGCAAATGATGAGTGGACAGTGCAAGATGTGCTAAACAGATTTGACGAGGCCATGGAGAAGATAGATGGCATTGAGAAGACGCTTGAAACAAAGCTTGATAGCAAGTTTGATGAATTGCTCGCAAGATTTTCCACAACCACCGCCGGCTGCACCTATCGCACCTCTCGCAACGACAACAACTACGGCCCTTCCGAATCAAGATGGACGAGCTCAACGGTTCCTATTGAGCCAGACAAAAGTCTAGTGTCATTGCCATCGTTGTTGGTGCTTTTTTGGCTCCTCGCCATCGCTGCTGCCGGTACCGAGGAGGATGATGAGTATGTGGGCGATTACGAGGATGAGGTTGATCAACATCGTAACCACGTGCAACCACCAGCACCACAACCACCAAGTCGCCCACATGCAAATAATGGTAATGTTAGGTGATGCGAGCATCCCTCCATCATCCCCATGGACTCTACATCAACACCTACAACACCACAAGGACCGACACTCGAGCACGCAAGAGCTCTTGAAACCGAGGTGACATCACCCTCTCACAACTCTCCTTCGATTCACATGAGACATGGTTACTACCTCAAAAGGAAACTCTATGCATACTCAGCACCAAGGAGTCGACCGTGAAGAGGCTGGGAAGCAAGGAGAATCGAAGCGGAAGACATACGCCAAGACGGAGAGGAGAAAGCAACAGATCAGAGAGGCCGGACGATCCGGACGGAGGTCTGGACGATCCGGACAGAGTTCGGATGATCCGGACCGTCCGGACGATCCGTTAACTCCACCGAAAGCAACAGGCTCCTCCCCGGCTGACGATCCGGATCCTGCCCCGGATCATCCGGACCCCACCCGGACGTCCGGACCGCTCACGGACATCCGCCTCGCGCCTTCTCAGCCGAAAGCACCCGGATCATCCGCCACCACCCGGATCATCCGGACCAGCCCGAATCATCCGGACTTCGTCCGGATCATCCGCCAAGGTTCATACATACTGCTATGGCTGAGCCCATGTACCCTTCGCCCCAAACTCTATATATAGGACCCCATATCCTCCCTTTGAGACTTAGCATTGATTAGCTCATATTTGTGTGTGAGAGCCTTTGCTCATCCACTGGTATTTCTCCACGGAGATCAGACCTCCGCCTAGGAGAAGATCCATCGGATTCAAGACCCTCCACGGAAGATCCCTCGTGGATTCAAGACCTCCTCCGGAGAAGAACGGCTACCTTTGTATCTTTCCTTTGTTGATTTTGGACCATGTATCACTCGTGCTTCATGATCTAGACCATGTGTGATTGATCTCTTGTCGATTGAGTGTCTCTCTCGCTCTTCCCTCGTGATTTCCTCTCGTTCTTCCACGCTGCTCTTCGTGTTCCTCCGTAGGATCCCTCCAAACGTGAAAGATCGATTTAATTAGGGTTCCACCCACATCACATGGTATCATGAGCCACGCTGATCACGCTTTTGGAGCCCGCACTGTGATTTCTAGCTTGATTTTGTTGTTTTCGCCCTAAAACCCAAAATCCCCACAAAAATACCCCCAAATTTTTTTTGTGATTTGTTAGTTTTGATGATGTTTTGTTGTTTTTGATCCGTGGATTCGTGTGTAACTCGAGGATCTTGTGTTTCCCCACCTTCTCCCTCTCGAATCCACCCAAAATCTCCAAATCGCCAAATTTCTCCCCATTTTCGAAGTTCTTCCCGAGCAGTTCCTGCAGCGTGAGTCGACTCTGCCCGGATCATCCGGACTAAGACCCGGATCATCCGACTCGCCTCGGATCATCCGCCCCGCCCGGATCATCCGCTTCTCCGCCAAACTACAGCTCTGCAAATTCTTCTCCACCACCACCTCCACCCACACATACATACATCCTCCCCACCACATCCACCACCATTTCCACTCGCCAAACCCCAAGACACAACCTCCGACTACCATTCAATTTGAGTTCGACAATTTGAGTAAGATTTCCGTGTCCTTTATGTTTCGCTATCTAGGCGCTGTGACATCAACAACAAACGCTCATTTTGGTCGACTACTCAGCTTCGCTACGGACGGTAACATCGACGACATCTTTGTCATACCTTGCAATTGCATTGATAACCATCATATACCATCTTTTGCGTTGCTTACCCACCGAGACTAGACTTTGAGTATTGCCGGCAGCGTGACTTGTGCACATTAGTTGCATACACCATATCATACATACAATTGAGGTGCATATCTCGGAACCAACTTGTGTGTCACAAAGTTGTCATTGCATACACAATTGCTATCTTAGTTCGTCAAGTTTACATAAGAAAAGAGCTCAAAAGAGTAAGAGCCAATCAAGCTTTTAAGCAAAGAGGAAAGATAAGCAAAGAGCTTATAAGCAACAAGCATATCATCATACAACATTAAGATTGTCATATAAGATCATCTTGGATCATTGCACTGATACACCATACATATAGCATAATGGGATAGAGATCGCTGCATTTTTGCCTAGTAGGTTGTGCACAAGTCTGTGACGCCTATTGTGCAATCGTATAGCGCTTCTCTAGTATTGTGCAACAAGAGCATTTTCGTGATTCCACATTTTGGCTCACTTTTGGTTTGCACAATCCCATTTATCTATTTATGTGTGTTTCCGTACCAATACTTGCTTGGTCTACTTGTTGCATATGCGAATTTGCTAATCTTCTTCAACATTTTTGAGTCAAGCTAACGATTGCAATCAATTTTGTGCCACCATCCTAACCAAGCTCCACCAAAAGCTTTTACTTGTGTAGGTGTGAGAATCGACAAGGATCGGTACCAATAGTGCTATTTCATTGTCCGCATTTGAGTGAACTTGATTCATCTTCAACTTCGTCAAAGGTACATTGGTATTCATTCTTCTCCTTCTACCACTCACAATTTGCTTGAAATGATGGATAGGCCAAGTTCTTCTACAAATCCACTCTTCATCGAAAGCAAGACGATTTACATGTCATCATATGTCACAAAGAGCCACCTCTTTATGCCAAGAACGAGCTCTCCATCAAGAGCAAGAAGCAATGAGCTTAATGCATCGACAACCTCTCCACCGACTTGCGACTCTCCGAGAAACGTATACTAGATTACTTCGACAACAAACTCGACGCAAGACAAGAAAGAGAACGATGCAACAATGGACGAGATTCGCGCTTTGTTGGTGAACCGCGATTTCTACCTCTTCACACTCAAGACGGAGCCACTCAAGTCGCCATCCGACGACTTTTCTCCGGCACAAGTACACCGTCATCGAACATTCTTCGACGAGCCGCAAGGCCAAGATCGCCATGCATCTCGCAACCCGCTACACGACAAGAATTCCAAGAGCAAGTTGATGAAGAGGTTCTCGCCCTCAATCGAGCCAAATGGCGCTTGCTCAAGCTCAAGAACGACAACGCTTCGCTACCAATAAGAACAAGAACGAAAAGCGCCACACTAAGAGCAACAAGACGCCGAGGCTCAACGCCTTCAACAACAACAACGAGAAGCACAAGCTCTTGAGGCGGAATGCGCCTTCAAGCATCAAGTCGAAGCTCGCCAACCGCAATCGCGAAAGGCGCAATCAAGAGGAAGCCCTTCGAGAAGAAATACAAGAGAGGAACTACCATCCACGTGCGCAACGCCAAGCCCCACAAGCTCCTCCACAAGCTCCTCAAGCTCATCCTCAACCTCAAGGTCAACAAGAGCAAGTTGATCATGGACTTCCTCCTCGTCAAGAGCAACATGAGGATGATTATCCTCCACGTCAAGAGCGTCATCATCAACATCGACCTCAACACAATGATGAACAACGTTATGGCAAGCTCAAGTTCACAATGCCCAAGTTCAATGGAACCAATGATCGAAGAATACCTCTCATGGGCATTGAAGGTCGACAAAGTCTTTTGGTTGCACAACTATGAGGAAGAGAAGAAGATCGCTATGGCATCACTTGAGTTCCAAGACTATGTGCTCATATGGTGGGAACAAGTCCTTGAGCGCCGACAAGCAAGAGGTGAACCTCCAATCACCACTTGGGCTCAAATGAAGGATGATAGAGGCAAAGGTGTCCCGTCTTTCGATGAGATGGTGGATTTCGCTTTGGTGGAGGTCGACTTTGACGATCCGACTACGAGCGTGCGAGGACGTCGCGCCTTAGCAATCGCTAAACCAACTCCGAGAGGTTATTGACCACGCCGGAGCATGATCAACCTGACCACGAGGGTCTATTTCCTGCGAGCAAACGAAGAACAAGCAAGAAACTGAGATTGCAACTGGATATTGCGAATATAAGATGAAAGCTTTATTGATCAAGGTGGGGTTCTGTGACGCTTTGTCCGGTCGCTCAACACAAACGGCACGCCGGTTGCAGCTATGGCGTAACTTTTGATCTAAACAAAACCCAAGGAAAAGCTACTAGATGGATCTACTTATATAGGAGCAAGGGGTGGCGGCCAAGGAGGTGGGAGAACGTCCCAAGGCAGCCTAAACCAACCCTAGGTCGTACAAGGCTCATGGGCCCAAGTGGAGGTGACGTAACACCTCTGGACTTGTAGTTTGACTCGGATTCTGCTGCAGCGTCAGATTGTTTCGTCCATAACTCAATGCTCCGGACGGATTTTAAGGTGATTCCAATTGTGCTGGAAAGAGCATGAAATCTACTATTCAACAAAAAAAGAATCACCCAATTCGGAGTCCGTATGAAAAAGTTGTTGGCATTTTGAGTCAGGTATGTCTGTGCAGTCCGAATCTGAATACAGAACGTGAGAGACTTGGACTCTATCTTCTCTTGGCCCAAAAGTGACGTGAGAAGACTTTTTGAACAGCACCTAAACTTCTCCTTTTCCCTTATCTTCATGTGTGGATTGTACAAATGTCCCATACACCTGCAATTAGACAAAACACAAAAGTGTGTGAAGTATTTTTGTTCTGGATAACATAAATAGATTATTGAATAGTTTGATTTAGAAATCACCTGACAAATATGCATGTAAGCAATATTTTTGGTCATATCAAAGGTAGTCATGTCCTCATCATCCTCCCCTTCTTGAAAATAAAGCCGTCCTCGGCGTTGCTTAATCTGAAATGTGGCTAACAAAAGAGACAAGGTGTACATGTTGTATATGTATACGTCATCCATTTTTACTTCCCTTGATTTTTGCATATATGACACATGAATAGATGAGTAACTTGCATAGTTCATAAAATCTAAAGCCAACAAATTAGCACAAGAACTAGAAGGCATGAAAATATTGCAACTCAGTTTGCACATATAAGTGAAGCTCTTATTTATTTCAAAAGTTTGACAATTTTCATTATTAAACCATCCCAACATTGATGAATAAACCTTATTTGAATCAAATTTACATGCTACAACATGCTTAGATAAGCAAACATGCAATGAGTCATTTGACACAGAATCATCACCAAGATTAGAGGTCATATCAAAATGATTAAACATTGATTCTTTTGCATCAACAGCTAATTCAATGGGTGCACTCAAAATTGTTGGTATTTCAGTTGTTTGATCACATGACGATTCATGACAGCTTTCAAGATTCTCTAAAATAGGTGATGTGCTCAAATCACCGTGTAACTCAACACATGATGCATTCAAGTTAACTACGGATGCATCATTCTCATGTAAAGTTATATCATCAATACCTTTATCATTACCTTGTCGCAAAGACGAGCTGATGTAGGTACAGACGAGACAATGCACAATGCTCTTGAGATGATGCTGCGCCACAATCCGAGGTGGGGCTGCTCTAGTAGGTGCAACGGTGGAGGAACCAACCGCGGTGGTGAGCATGAACTGAATAGTAGTTGTTGTAGTCACCCAATGCATCCTCCTCAGATTCTGCTCTCAAAGGTACAAGCACTAACATACATACCAAGAATGCAACGAGGAATATATCAAATCTTTCCTGAATATCATGGTTCAAACCACCAAAAAATCTATTCATTGTATCATCCTTAGATTCTTCTATGTCACAATGATGCATATAAGATTTGAACTCTTTGTAGTAAGCATGAACAGTGTTGTTGCTTTGTTTAAATTGTTCGAATTTATGGCAATTCACGATTTATAGTAAGGAGGGAAAAATGTTGTCTCATTACATCTTTCAAATCTTTCCAAGTTGTGGGTTGGTTATCAATATTTTTCTTACAATGCACACTCCACCAAACTCAAGCAAAACCAAGAATGCTCTAGTGGCAGCTCGCATCGCCAAGTTCGTAAAAGTCATGGTTACTAAAAACTTGTTCTACTTCAAACTCCCAAGCAAGATAAATAGCAGGATTAAATCTACCCTCAAATGACGGTAAAGAGATAACCTGACCATGTGGTTGTGTGTGCTGTCCCAACTCTCGTGATGGTGAAAATGTGTCCATCGTGCAAGAACTTCTATTTTCGGAACCTATCATGATTAGTAGAAACAAGAAACAAAATTCGAGAATAATGTTCCTATGAACTACTAGGATGTGGTTGTAAAGTGCTCACAAGAAAGCAAATATCAATATCTTACAAGTTCTTACCATGCGGTGGTGACAGCAACCAGCGATGTCAAATAACTCAATATTGTGTAAGGCGATTGCCAGTGAACACACATATACACGTGTAGAAATATGTGGAGCTGGGTTGGCTATATATGGTAGCAAAAGATTAGCAATAATCAATTCAGAGATGCAATGTTGAATAGACGCCATCGACGGTATCAGGCTGGTCCTAGGCTAGACCGACTAGAGACGCGAGCCTAGAACACTAATGAGGTCACGACGAGCACAACTAGCATCAATCAAGGATACTAAGTAGCTCGACAGCAAGATATAAGTGAAGATCACAACGGCAAGAAAGATAATGATGAAAACAACCGCCAAGGTGATATACAACAACTCTCTCTCCAACTTTCTTCTTGAAAAGTTTGAGCCAATTTTATGATAAATTCTTTCAAAGAGTGCTACTAACTAAAGCTTTCCAATGCAAAAAGAATCACTCAATTCCAAGTTGATATGAGGATTCAAAGAATTCTAAAACTAGCCTGAAAAATTGGAACAAGTTGTGTTCACGAACTTCAGAGGGCAAAAAGATCTATTTAGAAGCCGATTTTGAGATGTCAAATATTGAACTAGCTTCTGCATTTATTTAGATGCGGCTCGTCTCTAGCTTCAATTTGAGTACTCACGGAGCCAAAACGGACTTCGTATGAGGAAGATACACCTGTTTTATCGAACAAAGGCGCAAAATGATTCCAATCCGAATTCAGTACGAGATTTATTCTAGATAGATCCAATTTTTTTCCTATCTCTTTTTTTTCTCACGCTTTTTTTTTTTTTTCTCCTTTTCTTTTTTTTTCTTTTTTTTTTTTTTTTTTTCTCCTCTTCCAAGACAAACTAGATAAGATGCAGATTGATCAGTGCAAAGATGTGAATGACCTCAACTATGATTATGACAATGAACAAATACAGAGCACGTGGTGAAAATTAATAGATGGGATGGTGGACAGCGGAAGGATAATTATGCAGCGCGACGTGACTAATGTGAACAGTAACTCAAACTCTAAAGGAACTAGACACTAAGACCAGCAACCGACACGACGATGCAACCGATAATTCAACTATGCAAGCAACGAATAGAAAATTGCAAAGGCTCGATCGCTTGGATAAAGGATGAACAGATCTAATTTTTTTTTTGGCTTTTTCATGGACTATAGGTACGAATGATGATGCGATCTAAACTATGAAAATCAGAAAATCTCACCGAGCAACCTGAAAACCGATACCACTTGATAGAGGCAAAGGTGTCCCGCCTTTCGATGAGATGGTGGATTTCGCTTGGTGGAGGTCGACTTTGACGATCCGACTACGAAGGCAGCGAGGACGCCGCGCTTTAGCAATCGCTAAACCAACTCCGAGAGGTTATTGACCACGCCGAGCACGATCAACCCGACCACGAGGGTCTATTTCGCGAGCAAACGAAGAACAAGCAAGAAACCGAGATTGCAACTGATATTGCGAATATAAGATGAAAGCTTTATTGATCAAGGTGGGGTTCTCGGACGCTTTGTCCGGTCGCTGAACACAAACGGCACGCCGGTTGCAGCTATGGCGTAACTTTTGATCTAAACAAAACCCAAGTCTAAACGGTGCCCTAAGGGCTGTATATATGGAGGAAGAGGGTGAATTTCTCCATATTTGTTTATATTTTAGGTTGCAGATTTTAGATTGTTTATCAGATCGATTGTTGATCGATGAGTTGATTTAGGTCGTTCGTCGATCGATTTCACCAAAGCGAAATCCACCATGATAGAGGCAAAGGTGTCCTGCCTTCGATGAGATGGTGGATTTCGCTTTGGTGGAAGTCGACTTTAACGATCCGACTACGAAGGCGCGAGGACGCCGCGCTTAGCAATCGCTAAACCAACTCCGAGAGGTTATTGACTACACCGAGCACGATCAACCCGACCACGAGGGTCTATTTCGCGAGCAAACGAAGAACAAGCAAGAAACCGAGATTGCAACTGGATATTGCGAATATAAGATGAAAGCTTTATTGATCAAGGTGGGGTTCTGTGGACGCTTTGTCCGGTCGCTGAACACAAACGGCACGCCGGTTGCAGCTATGGCTAACTTTTGATCTAAACAAAACCCAAAGTCTAAACGGTGCCCTAAGGGCTGTATATATGGGGAAGAGGAGGAATTTCGTGGCCCTTGAGGATGGGGTCCAAACCAACCCTATCTCTTGTTTCCCCACACATACGGACTCTAAAAATAGCCTATACTTAAGTATTTCGAAATTACATGGGCCTGGCCTAATAATAAGGTGACGCAGCACCTAGAATAGCCTATGGACTAATATTATGAAGTGGCATCTTGTATATTTCGTCCAAGGCTTCATGCACTCCTTATGGTGGCTTCAAAGTCCTGAAATCATCACTTGTAACTCCATTCTGATCCTTATGCATGCCATCAACTCCATGCGTGTTCTTGCTCCAATGTTCATCCTTCTCCAAGCTAGGCCCTTCATTTGTAAGCAAAACAAATGTATCCAATTTAGGCAGATCATATTCTCATGAATATTAAAATCATTACCAAGAAACGAAAGTACCGTAATTTAATTGGCGGCGCGAGCTCTAGTAATTGGTCCCAGATATGTAACAAAGAGGGGCTGTGGGTGTAACAATGGTATTGATGTCCTCATCATCCTCCCTTCTTGAAATGAAGTCGCCCTCGACGGAAGCTCATCTTCCTCACCCAAATAAGGCTTCAAATCTGCAATGTTAAAAGTGGACTAACCCCAAAATCTGCAGTAGCTCAAGTTTATATGCATTATCATTTATTTTCTAACACCTTAAAAGGACCAGCAAGACGTGGCATTAGCTTTGATTTATGCAAATCAGAAATCTATCTCACGCAAATGTAACCAAACAAGATCTCCAGTGCAAACACAACATGTTTTCTACCCTTATCTCCAAAGAAGTTTATATTTAGCATTCATACGCCAATGTTTTCCTTAGTTAACTCATGCATTTTTATAATCAATTCAGCACGCTCTTAGCATCAAAATTAACCTTCTCCAAGATGGAAGAGGCAACAAATCAATAGGTGCACGAGGTAGGAAACCATACACAATTTCAAAAGGGCACATCTTAGTAGTAGAATGCAATGAACGATTATAAGCAAATTCAATATGAGGCAAGCATTCCTCCCACATTTTCTTATTATTCTTTAGAACAGCCCTAAGCATAGTAGACAATGTTCTATTGACTACTTCAGTTTGTCCATCTGCTTTGGGTGACAAGTAGTACTAAAAAGTAATTTAGTCCCCAACTTAGCCCATAAACATCTCCAAAAGTGGCTAAGAAATTTAGTATCACGATCTGAAACAATAGCATTTGGCACACCATGCAAGCTTAATAATTTCACGAAAGAACAAATCAGAACATTGACAAAGATCATCGCTTATGACATGGTATAAAGTGTGCCATTTTCGAGAATCTATCCACGACAACAAATATGTTATCCTCCCTTCTTTGTTCTAGGTAAACCTAAAACAAAGTCCATAGATATATCCTCCCAAGGAACACTAGGTACAGTAAAAAGGCATATATAAACCATGAGGATTGAGTCGTGACTTAGCTTTTTGACATGTAGTGCAGCGAGCAATAAAACGCCAACATCCCGCCTCATCTTTGGCCAAAAGAAATGTGTAGCAAGTACGCCCTCCGCCTTCTTCACGCCAAAGTGTCCCATTAGTCCTCCTCCATGCGCCTCCGCAACAACAAAAGACTAACGGAGCTAGCTGAATGCATAGCTTGTTAGCACGAACACAAATCCATCATTAACGACAAACTTGTTCCATGTTCTTCCTTCTTTACAATTCTGCAATACATCTTTAAAATCAGCATCATGCACATATTGATCATTGATGGTCTCCAAACCAAATATTTTGAAGTCAAGTTGTGAAAGCATAGTATAGCGACGAGACAATGCATCAAGAATAACATTTTCTTTACCCTTCTTGTGTTTAATGACATAAGGGAAAGTCTCAATGAATTCAACCCATTTAGCATGTCTACGATTCAGTTTAGCTTGACTTTTAATATGTTTCAAAGATTCATGATCGAATGTATAACAAATTCTTTGGGCCATAAATAATGTTGCCATGTTTCTAAAGTCCTAACAAGAGCATATAATTCTTTATCATAAGTAGAGTAATTCAGACTAGGCCCACTCAATTTTTCGTAAAAGTATGCAACAGGTTTGCTATCTTGTAATAACACACCTCCTAATCCAATTCCACTAGCATCACATTCAAGCTCAAAAGTCTTATTAAAATCAGGAAGTTGGAGTAAAGGAGCATGTGTCAACTTATCTTTCAATACCGTGAAGGCTTCTTCCGTATGGTACCCCAAACAAAAGGCATATCCTTCTTTGTAAGCTCATTGAGAGGTGCAGCAATGGTGCTGAAATCTCTCACAAAACGCCTATAGAAACCAGCGAGGCCAAGGAAACTCCTCACTTGTGTGACTGCTTTGGGCTGCGCCAACTCTCAATAGCTTCAATCTTGGCTTTATCAACTTCAATTCCCTCGTGGAGTAACAACATAGCCAAGAAAAGATACTCGGTCGGTGCAAAAGGTGCACTTCCCAAGGTTACCAAACAAACGCATCACGAGAGCATTAAAAACAGCACGAAATGTTCCAAATGTTGTTCCAAAGATTTGCTATAAATCAGATATCATCAAAATAGACTACCACAAATCGTCCAATGAAAGCACGAAACTTCGCTCATTAATCTCATGAAAGTACTAGGTGCATTAGTTAACCCAAAAGGCATGACTAACCACTCATATAATGCAAACTTAGTTTTAAATGCTGTTTTCCATTCATCTCCCAATTTCATACGAATTTGATGGTATCCACTACGCAAATCAACTTTGGAGAATATTGTAGAACCACTCAATTCATCAAGCATATCATCTAGCCTAGGAATAGGGTGACGATAACTAATAGTAATATTATTAATGCCTCTACAATCAACACACATACGTGATGTACCATCCTTTTTCGCACTAGAATAATAGGAACAGACAAGGACTAAGGGATTCACGATATAACCTTTGTCGAGCAGCTCCTGTACTTGACGATAATCTCCTTCGCCTCCTCCGGATTGGTACGGTATGGAGCACGGTTGGTAATGATGCACCGAATTAAATCAATTTGATGCTCAATCCTCTAATAGGAGGTAATCCCGTGGCACATCTTGTGGAAAGACGCCAATAACTCCTCGCAAAATGTTAGTGACAACAGGGGCAAAGAGGAAGGCACGCCCTCGAATGAAAATAATGCCCTTTGCACACAAAAGCATAGCAAACAGATTTGCTAAAATCTAGCTCATCAATATCAGATTTAGTGGCAAGTAAACATGCACTTTTCAATTTAATTTCAGAAACAACACTAGATGGTTTACTATTAGGCTTCATATGTTGCTCAAATTCTTTTGCCACAATCTGATTTTCACTCTTATTTTTCTCCTGTTTTGCTTTATTAGCTCTATTAATATCATCTTTCAAAATGGACTCAGGAGTCATAGGAAGCAAAGTAATATTTTTATCCTTATGAACAAGAGTATACTGATTGTTTCTACCATGGTGTACAGAATTTTTATCAAATTGCCATGGTCGACCAAGTAATAAGAAACATGCTTGCATAGGTACCACATCACAATCAACATAATCAGCATATGTAGAGATACTAAAATGCACACGAACAGTACGTGTTACCTTAACCTTGCCGCTGTTGTTGAACCATTGAATGTAGTAAGGATGTGGATGTGGTCTTGTGGTGAGAGATAGCTTCTCCACCATCTCCATGCTGATGAGGACATGACTACCTTGGATAAGACCAAAAATATTGCATACATGCATATTTGTCAGGTGATTTCTAGTGCAAACTATTCAATAATATATTTATGTTATCCGTAACAAAAATACTTCACATACTTTTGTGTTTTGTCTAATTGCAGGTGTGTGGGACATTTGTACAATCCACATATGAAGATAAGGAAAAGGAGAAGTTTAGGTGTTGTTCAAAAGTCTTCTCACGTCACTTTTGGGCCAAGAGAAGATAGAGTCCAAGTCTCTCACGTTCTGGATTCAGATTCGACCGCACAGACATACCTGACTCAAAACATCAACAACTTTTTCATACGGACTTCGAATTGGGTGATTTTTTTGCTGGAAAGTAGATTTCATGCTCTTTCCAGCACAATTGAATCACCTTAAAACCCGTCCGGAGCGTTGAGTTGTGGACGAAACAATCTGACGCTGCACCAGAATCCGAGTCAAACCACAAGTCCAAAGGTGTTACGCCACCTCCACTTGGGCCCATTGGCCTTGTACGACCTAGGGTTAGTTTTAGGCTGCCTTGGGACGTTCTCCCACCTCCTTGGCCGCCACCCCTTGCTCCTATATAAGTAGATCCATCTAGTAGCTTTTTCCTTGGGATTTGTTTAGTTAAAGTTAGCCATTGCAACTTCGTACTTCGCTTGTGTCCAACGACTGCATTTAAGACCGCCACGGATCCCCACCTTTATCAATACTTCATACATACCGCAATATTCAGATTGCTTTTATCATATTCTTGCATGTTCTTCGATTGCTTGCAGGAATAGACCTTCGTGGTCGTTGATCGTGTTCGCGGGTCAATAACCTCTCGGAGTTGGTTTAGCGATTTCTAAGGCGCAACGTCAGGCACGCTTGTAGTCGGATCGCAAAGTCGCTCCACCAAATCGATAGTTATCATCTCATCGAAAGATCGACACCCCGCCTATCAAGTGGTATCAGTTTTCAGGTTGCTCGTGAGATTTTACAGCTTTTTCATAGTTTAGATCGATCCGCATTCATACCTACAGTCCATGAAAAAGCCATAAAAAAGTTAGATCTGTTCATCCTTTATCCAAGCTAGTCTGAGCCTTTGCAATTTTCTATTCATTGCTTGCATAGTTGAATTATCGGTTGCATCGTCGTGTCAGTTGCTGGTCTTAGTGTCTAGTTCCTTTAGAGTTTCGAGTTCTGTTCACATTAGTCACGCCGCCACTACATAATTATCCCTTCCGCTGTCCACCATCCCATCTATTAATTTCACCACGTACACGCTACTGTTCATTGTCATAATCATAGTTGAGGTCATTCACATCTTCGCCTGATCCAATCTACATCTTATCTAGTTTGTCTTGGAAAGAGGGAGAAAAAAAAAGAGAGAAAAAAAAGAGAAAAAAAAGAGAGAAAAAAAAGGAAAGAACAAAAAAAAAGAGAGAAAAGAAAAAAGCGTGAGGAAAAAAAGAGAGAAGAAAAAAGGATCTATCTAGAATCAATCTCGCACTGAATTCGGATTGAATCTGCTTTGTGCAATCGCTCAAGAAAACAGGTGTATCTTCCTCATACGAAGTCCGCTTTTGGCCCGTGAGTACTCAAATTGAAGCTAGCGACGAGCCGATCTAAATAGTTGCAGAAGCCTGTTCAATATTTGACACCTCAAAATCGGCTTTTAAATAGGTCGTTTTGCCCTCCAAGTTCGTGAACACAGCTTGTTTCAATTTTCACGCTAGTTTTAGAATTCTTTGAGTCCTCATATCAACTCGAATTGAGTGATTCTTTTGCATTGGAAAGCTTGAGTTAGTAGCATTCTTTGAAAGAATTTATCAGAAAATTGGCTCAAACTTTTCAAGAGGAAAGTTGAGAGAGATTTGTTGTATGTCCCGCTTGGTAGTTGTTTTTCATCATTATCTTCACTACCATTGTGATCTTCACTTATATCTTGCTGTCAAGAGCTACTTAGTATCCTTCATTGATGCTAGTTGTGCTATGCCGTGACCTCATTAGTGTTCTAGGCTCGCCTCTAGTCCGGTCTAGCCTAGGACCAGCACAAGACTGCTGTTGAGCGCTTATTCAACATTGCATCTTTGAATTGATTATTGCTAATCTTTTGCTACCATATATAGCCAACCCAGCTCCACATATTTCTACACCGTATACGTGACGCCCCCCCGCAATCGCTTTACTCAATATTCGAGTTACTTGACACCGCTGGTTGCCGATCACCACCGCCGCATGGTAAGAACTTGTAAGACATTGATATTTGCTTTACTGTGAGCATTTTACCACCACATCCTAGTAGTTATAGGAACATTATTTTTGGATTTTGTTTCTTGTTTCTACTAATCATGACAGGTTCCGGAGATAGAAGTTCTTGGACGATGGACACATCTTCACCATCACGAGAGTTGGGACAACACACACAACCACATGGTCAGGTTATCTCTTTACCGTCATTTGAGGGTAGATTTAATCCTGCTATTTATCTAGCTTGGGAGTTTGAAGTAGAACAAGTTTTTAGTAACCATGACTTTTCTGAACTTGAGCAAGTACGAGCTGCCACTAGAGCATTTATCGGTTTTGCTTCAGCTTTGGTGGAGTGTGCATTGTAAGAAAAATATTGATAACCAACCCACAACTTGGAAAGATTTGAAAGATGTAATGAGAAAACAGTTTTTCCTCCTTACTATCGTCGTGAATTGCTTCGCAAATTTGAACAATTTAAACAAGGCAATAACACTGCTCATACTTACTACCAAGAGTTCAAATCTTATATGCATCATTGTGACATAGAAGAATCTGAGGATGATACAATGAATAGATTTTTGGTGGTTTGAACCATGATATTCGTGCAAGATTTCAGATATTCCTCGCTGCATTACCGGTATGTATGTTCGTGCTTGTACCTTTGAGAGACAAGCACAGGAGGATGCATTGGGTGACTACAACAACTACTATTCCAGTTCATGCTCACCACCGCCGGTTGGTTCCTCCACCGCTGCACCTACTAGAGCAGCCCCACCTCGGATTGTGAGCGCATCATCTCAAGAGCATGGTGCATTGTCTACGTGTGTACCTACATCAGCCACGCTTTCGCGACAAGGTAACAAAGAAGGTATTGATGATATAACTTCACATGAGAATGATGCATCCCTAGTTAACTTGAATGCATCATGTGTTGAGTTACCCGTGATTTGAGCACAACACCTATTTTAGAGAATCTTGATACTGCCATGAATGCGCTATGTGATCAAACAACTGAAATACCAACAATTTTGAGTGCACCCATTGAATTAACTGTTGATGCAAAAGAATCAATGTTTAATCGCTTTTGATATGACCTCTAATCTTGGTGATGATTCTGTGTCGAATGACTCATTGCATGTTTGCTTATTTAAGCATATTGTAGCATGTAAATTTGATGCAAGTAAGGTTTATTCACCAATGTTGGGATGGTTTAATGATGAACATTGTCAATCTTTTGAAATAAATAAGAGCTTCACTTACATGTGCAAACTGAGTTGCAATATTTTAATGCCTTCTAGTTCTTGTGCTAATTTGTTGGCTTTAGATTTTATGAACTATGCAAGTTACTCATCTATTCATGTGTCATATATGCAAAAATCAAGGGAAGTAAAATGGATGACGATACATATACAACATGTACACCTTGTCTCTTTTGTTAGCCACATTTCAGATTAAGCAACGCCGAGGACGGCTTTGTTTTCAAGAAGGGAGGATGATGAGGACATGACTACCTTGGATAAGACCAAAATATTGCATACATGCATATTTGTCGTGATTTCTAGTGCAAACTATTCAATAATATATTTATGTTATCCGTAACAAAAATACTTCACATACTTTTGTGTTTTGTCTAATTGCAGGTGTGTGGGACATTTGTACAATCCACATATGAAGATAAGGAAAAGGAGAAGTTTAGGTGTTGTTCAAAAGTCTTCTCACGTCACTTTTGGGCCAAGAGAAGATAGAGTCCAAGTCTCTCACGTTCTGGATTCAGATTCGACCGCATGACATACCTGACTCAAAACATCAACAACTTTTTCATACGGACTCCGAATTGGGTGATTCTTTTTTTGTTGGAAAGTAGATTTCATGCTCTTTCCAGCACAATTGGAATCACCTTAAAACCCGCCCGGAGCGTTGAGTTGTGGACGAAACAATCTGACGCTACACCAGAATCCGAGTCAAACTACAAGTCCAAAGGTGTTACGTCACCTCCACTTGGGCCCATTGGCCTTGTACGACCTAGGGTTAGTTTTAGGCTGCCTTGGGATGTTCTCCCACCTCCTTGGCCGCCACCCCTTGCTCCTATATAAGTAGATCCATCTAGTAGCTTTTTCCTTGGGATTTGTTTAGTTAAAAGTTAGCCATTGCAACTTCGTGTACTTCGTTTGTGTCCAACGACTGCATTTAAGACCGCCACGGATCCCCACCTTTATCAATACTTCATACATACCGCAATATTCAGATTGCTTTTATCATATTCTTGCTTGTTCTTCGATTGCTTGCAGGAATAGACCTTCGTGGTCGTTGATCGTGTTCGCGTGGTCAATAACCTCTCGGAGTTGGTTTAGCGATCGCTAAGGCGCAACGTCAGGCACGCTTGTAGTCGGATCGCCAAAGTCGCTCCACCAA
Organism: Aegilops speltoides; assembly: GCA_021437245.1. NCBI lineage: Eukaryota > Viridiplantae > Streptophyta > Magnoliopsida > Poales > Poaceae > Aegilops > Aegilops speltoides. Next base: position 42,031 of record JAHHZJ010004092.1, on the reverse strand, counting down.
ATCGATAGTTATCATCTCATCGAAAGATCGACACCCCGCCTATCACATGCTAGCTGTTGTTGCAGCCCTCCATCTATGATGACGCTAATAGAATGTTCCTTCACAACTCCCTTTGTATGGAACAAATTATGCCTCTGATTTTGCTCAGCTTGTGTAACCTGCACACTCAAAACACGCTGAGCAACTAAACATTCATACCGTCAAGATCTTCAGCAGCCATGTATTGTGTCTCATGATCGTAATCATCTCCACCGTGTTCCTCATGTGTAATAAGAGCCAAAGTCTCTCATCATAGTCACTAGCGGACTCATACCCACCATCCTCAAGAGCAATCATCACACGCTGAGATTTGCATTCTCTCGCAAAATGTCCTCTTCCTTACAACGACGACAAATAATATCACCTGTGTGCCCTGCTGACGCCATGGAAGAAGAACTCAGGCAGTTCCGGCAGTGTGCTCTTGGCGATAGTGGTGGTTGTGCTCGCTTTCTTGTATCACGGTTGGAGGTGGCACCAAGGAGGTGATAGTGCAAAGGAAGTAGATGATGCACGTGGTGTCCATGATGAAGGTCGACCTGCAGAAAAGTTAGTGCGCCCAATGCCTCACGATCCTCAAGACTTCACGCTCAGCTTTACAAGCAAGATGGAATAAACGAGTGATATTATTATAATCCTTATAATCTAGAATGGTCTCAATCTCTATTTAATCCACCCGTAAAACGTGCAAGCATAGCTTCATTCTCCTCAACAATACCACATCTAATCAAGCCAGTTTGTAATTCCCGATAATATTCTTCTACTGAATTTTTTCCTTGTCTTAAGCGCTGCAATTTTTGAAGTAATTCACGTTGATAATATGGTGGAACCCAACGAGCACGCATAGCAGTTTTCAAAGCAGCCCAAGTAGCTGAACAGATATAATCTACAATGTTCGCACCACCAAACACATGCAAAGCTAGTGAAAGCACAAACAGCAGCAGAACACGCCTCTCCTCGTGATATTGTAAACATGTAAATCGTTGTTCAGTTTCTAACTCCCAAGTAAGATATATATCGAACATATCTACCTTCAAATGGTGGAATATTCAATTTCAGTTTAGGGAGATTGTCATGATCTCGCACTGAGGGGAGCCCTAATATTGCCATTATTTGCATGTGGACGACCGGTGGTTGTGGTGCTGGTGGTTGCACGAGTTCGATGTTGATCAACCTCATCCTCATAATCGCCCACATACTCATCATCCTCCCTGCACCACCAAAGCAGCAGAGCAGAGCCAAAGAAGCACCAACAGCAGAGCAGCGGCACCAGAATTTTGCCCTCGCTCAATAGGAACACGCCGAGCTCGGCCCATACCGATTCGAAGGGGCGAGTTGTTGTCATTGCAGAGGTGCGATAGGTGCAGCCGGCGGTGGTTGTGGAAAACGCGCGAGCAATTCATCAAACTTGCTATCAAGCTTTGTTTCAAACGCCTTCTCAATGCCATCTATCTTCTCCATGGCCTCATCAAATCTGTTTAGCACATCTTGCACCTATCCAATCATCATTTGTCAAACTTATCATGTAGCTGTTTGTTCGTCAGTTCTCCCAATCAGCCTCATCGGCTTGTGATCCTGCCATGGTTAGTAGCAATAGAAACACACAAGAATATGATCCTACAGACTACTAGGAAGTGGTGGTGGTGGTGTGGTGGACAACACAACCACAAGAAAATCTCAAATTTACCAGCCTACCCAAAGAAGAAGTGTGATCGGCAACCGCTAGAAGTCAAAACTCTCAAAGCTTGGCTATAGCGATTGCTGTGGAGAATCAAACGCACGACGAGATGTATGTGGAGCTGAAGGCTTATAATATGGTAGCAAAAAAAGGTCAAGAATAATCAATTCAGAGATGCAAAGTTCAATAAACGCCAACGACGCAGATCAGGTGGTCCTAGGCTAGACCGTATAGAGACGCGAGCCTAGAACACTAACAAAATCACGGTGCTGCACGTAAACAAGGGAGGAGCACACTCTGAATTTTTTTTTTTTTTTTTCCTTTTTTTTTTTGCACTTTTTTTCCTTTTTTTTTTTTTTTTTGCTCCGCAACAAATTTTTTTCGAAAAGTCTACAAATGGTCTAAAACCGCCTAGCCGAATTTTCCGACTTGGAACTATTTTTCTTCTCATGGATGGCTTGAAGTTGGGGAGTCCTCTCACGCCACGACTCGGAGTATCGCGTGATCCGAAATCGAGAACAATGCAACAATTATCGGACTCGACTAGGACCGGTGGCGGAGATGAATCTGTGGAACTCGGACCGGTGGCGGAGATGAACTGTGGAACTCTTGACCGTGGCGGAGATGAATCTGTGGAACTCGACCGTGGCGGATATATGTTGCGGTGGACTCGATGGGCGGATGGCGGCGGATATGTGGTGGCGATATGGATTCGGATTGGCGTGAATATGTGGTGGTGGTATATGGCAGCGGCGACGGACAACCTCGTGAATGTAACTCAAACTCTAAAAGACTAGGCGCTAAGACCAGAAACTTGACACGACGATGCAACCGCAAATTCAACAAAGCAAATACGTAAAAGATTATGCAAAGGCTCGATTGGTTCAGACGGATGAACTAACCCTAATTTTTTTTGGCTTTTTCGTGGACTATAGGTATGAAGAATGACTCGATCTAAACTACGAAAATCAGAAAATCTCACCGAGCAACCCGGAAATCTGATACCACTTGATAGAGGCAAAGGTGTCCCGCCTTTCGATGAGATGGTGGATTTCGCTTTGGTGGAAGTCGACTTTGACGATCCGACCACGAAGGCAGCGAGGACGCCGCTACTTTAGCAATCGCTAAACCAACTCCGAGAGGTTATTGACTACGCCGAGCACGATCAACCCGACCACGAGGGTCTATTTCGCGCGAGCAAACGAAGAACAAGCAAGAAACCGAGATTGCAACTGGATATTGCGTAATATAAGATGAAAGCTTTATTGATCAAGGTGGGGTTCTGTGGACGCTTTGTCCGGTCGCTGAACACAAACGGCACGCCGGTTGCAGCTATGGCGTAACTTTTGATCTAAACAAAACCCAAAGTCTAAACGGTGCCCTAAGGGCTGTATATATGGGGAAGAGGAGGAATTTCGTGGCCCTTGAGGGTGGGGTCCAAACCAACTCTATCTCTTGTTTCCCCACACATATGGACTCTAAAAATAGCCTATACTTAAGTATTTCGAAATTACATGGGCCTGGCCTAATAATAAGGTGACGCAAAGACCTAGAATAGCCTATGGACTAATATTATGAAGTGGCATCTTGTATATTTCGTCCAAGGCTTCATGCACTCCTTATGGTGGCTTCAAAGTCCTGAAATCATCACTTGTAACTCCATTCTGATCCTCATGCATGCCATCAACTCCATGCGTGTTCTTGCTCCAATGTTCATCCTTCTCCAAGCTAGGCCCTTCATTTGTAAGCAAAACAAATGTATCCAATTTAGGCAAGATCATATTCTCATGAATATTAAAATCATTACCAAGAAACGAAAGTACCGGTAATTTAATTGGCGTGCGCGAGCTCTAGTAATTGGTCCCGTATATGTAACAGTAGGGGCTGTGGGTGTAACAATGGTATTGATGTCCTCATCACACCATCTCATCGAAAGACAGGACACCTTTGCCTCTATCAAGTGGTATCGCCAGTCAGTTGCTCGTGAGATTTTACAGCTTTTCATAGTTTAGATCGAATCATTATTCATACCTACAAATTCCACTTAAAAAGCCACAAAAAAATTAGGTTAGTTCATCATATCCAACCAATCTGAGCCTTTGCATAATCTTTTTCAGATTTGCATTGTTGAATTTATGTTGCATCGCCGTGTCTAGTTGCTGGTCTTAGCGCCTAGTCTTTAGAGTTTCGAAGTTCTCGTCATAAGTTGTCACGCCACCAAGCACCATCGCTCAACTGTGATCCATATACCACCACCGCTTATCCGCCACCGCTCAATCTGTGATCCATATACCACCACCGCTGCCATATATCATCACCAATCCGAAGTTCCTTGCATATTAGGTTTGTTTTCGTGATCCATCTAGTTTTTCCGATTCGTGTTTCCTTGTCTCGAGTAGGTTTCGATTCCAGCAATCTTTTGTCATTCCGTAGAAGAGGTTGGTTTCAAAAAAAATCCAAAACCACCTCCGCTTAGGCCCAAAATTTTCCAAAACGCACGGATAAAAAAATTTCGCTATCCTATTTTTAGGTGTTTCTAAGCGATTGAGCCACCGCCATATAGAAAGTTTTTTGACCTGCTTCAGCTTTTGGGTCCGGCAATAAAAAAAAAATTCGCAAAATTTCATGCCCATCCTGTCATTGACTGGAAGAGTTTTGAGACACTTCCATTATAGTGATTTTTCGCAAAAAAAGAGCAGCAAAAAAAAAATCAGCGCAAAAAAAAAGAGCGAAAAAAAGTTCAGAGTGTGCTCCTCCCTTGTTTACGCAGCAGCCGCCGTGACTTTGTTAGTGTTCTAGGCTCGCCTCTAGCACGGTTCAGCCTAGGACCAGACAAGATCGCTGCTGAGCGCTTATTCAACTTTGCATCTCTCAATTGATTATTGTCACCTTTTTGCTACCATATTATAAGCCTTCCCAGCTCCACATACATCTACGCCGTATGCTTGACTCTCCCCGTAATCGCTATATCCAAGCTTTGAGAGTTTTGACTACAACGGTTGCCGATCACCACCGCTGGTAAGAACTGTAAGAATTTGAGATTTGCTTGACGGGTTTGTGATACACCACCACCACTTCTTCAGAGTCTCAGAGGATCATATTCTTGTGTGTTTCTATTTGTCTGCTAACCATGGCAGGATCACAAGTCGATGAGACTGATTGGGAGAAGTCGACTAACAAACAGCTACATGATAAGTTTCAAGAAATGATGATTGGACAGTGCAAGATGTGCTAAACAGATTTGACGAGGCCATGGAGAAGATAGATGGCATTGAGAAGACATTTGAAACAAAGCTTGATAGCAAGTTTGATGAATTGCTCGCTGCTTTCCACAACCACCGCCGGCTGCACCTATCGCACCTCAAGAACGACAACAACTACGCCTCTTCCGAATCAAGATGGACGAGCTCAACAGGTTCCTATTGAGCCAGACAAAATTCTGTGCCATTGCCATCGCTGTTGGTGCTTTTTGTTCCTCGCTACTCTCGCGGCCGGTACAGAGGAGGATGATTTTGTGGGAGATTACGAGGATGAGGTTGATCAACATCGAACCACGCAACCACCAAAGACCACAACCACCGTGTCGCCCACATGCAAATAATGGCAATGTTAGGGCTCCTCAGTACGAGATCATGACCATCTCCCTAAACTGAAATTGAATATTCCACCATTTGAGGGTAGGTATGTTCCTGATATATATCTTACTTGGGAGTTAGAAACTGAACAACGATTTACATGTTTACAATATCCCGAGGAGAGACGTGTTCCTCGCCATTGCTTGTGCTTTCACTAGCTTTGCATGTGTTTGGTGGTCTAACATTGTAGATTATATCCTGCTCCAGCCTACTTGGGCTGCTTTGAAAACTGCTATGCGATCAAGGTTCCACCATATTATCAACGTGAATTATTTCAAAATTGCAGCGCTTAAGACAAGGAAAAATTCTGTAGAAGAATATTATCGTGAATTACAAACCGCTTGATTAGATGTGGTATTGTTGAGGAGAATGAAGCTATGCTTGCACGCTTTCGGGTGGATTAAATAGAGAGATTCGCACCATTCTAGACTATAAGGATTATAATAATATCACTGCTTATTCCATCTTGCTTGTAAAGCTGAACGTGAAGTGCAGGATCGATGTGCATTTGCGCCGCACTAACTTTTCTCGCAGTCGACCTTCATCATGGACACCACGCGCATCATCTACTTCCACCGCACCATCACCTCCTTCGTGTACCACCTCCAACCGTGATACAAGAAAGGTGCACAACCACCACTATCTCGCCAAGAGCACACCGCCGGCCTGCACAGAGCTCTTCTTCTTCCATGGCGCCAACAGGCACACAAGTGATATTATTTGTCGTCATTGTAAGGGAAGAGGACATTTTATGAGAGAATGCAAATCTCAGCGCAGTGATGATTGCTACCGAGGATGGTGGGTATGAGTCCGCTAGTGACTATGATGAGGAGACTTTGGCTCTTATTACACATGAGGAACACGGTGGAGATGATTCTGATCATGAGACACAATACATGGCTGTCAAGATGCCGACAGTATGAATGTTTAGTCGCTCAACGTGTTTTGAGTGTGCAGTTACACAAGCTGAGCAAAATCAGAGGCATAATTTGTTCCATACAAAGGAGTTGTGAAGGAACGCTCTATTCAAGGCCATCATAGATGGAGGGAGCTGCAACAACTTGGCTAGCATGGAGATGGTGGAGAAGTTATCTCTCACCACAAGACCACATCCACATCCTTACTACATCCAATGGTTCAACAACAGCGGCAAGGTTAAGGTAACACGACTGCTCGTGTGCATTTTAGTATCTCTACATATGCTGATTATGTTGATTGTGATGTGGTACCTATGCAAGCATGTTCCTTGTTACTTGGTAGACCATGGCAATTTGATAAAATTTCAGACACCATGGTAGAAACAATCAAGATACTCTTGTTCATAAGGATAAAAATATTACTTTGCTTCCTATGACTCCTGAGTCCATTTTGAAAGATGATATTAATAGAGCTAATAAAGCAAAACAGAGAAAATAAGAGTGAAAATCAGATTGTGGCAAAAGAATTTGAGCAACACATGAAGCCTAATAATAAACCATCTACCGTTGCTTCAAATTAAATTGAAAAGTGCATGTTTACTTGCCACCAAATCTGATATTGATGAGCTAGATTTTAGCAAATCTATTTGCTATGCTTTTGTGTGCAAAGAGGCATTATTTTCATTCGAGGACGGTTTTCCTTCTTTGCCCCTCGCTGTCACTAACATTTTGCAGAGTTTGTCGACGCTTTTCCACAAGACGTGCACCGGACTACCACCTATTCGAGGTATTGAGCATCAAATTGACTTAATTCCCGCATCGTTACCCAACCGTGCACCATACCGCATCAATCCAGAGGAGACGAAGGGATTATGCGCCAAGCATGTGAGCTGCTCGACAAAGGTTATATACGCCAATCCCTTAGTCCTTGTGTTGTTCCTATTATTCTAGTGCCGAAAAAGGATGGTACGTCACGATGTGTGTTGATTGTAGAGGCATCAATAATATTACTATTCGTTATCGCCACCCTATTCCTAGGCTAGATGATATGCTTGATGAATTGAGTGGCTCTACAATATTCTCCAAAGTTGATTTATGAGTGGATACCATCAAATTCGTATGAAATTGGGAGATGAATGGAAAACAGCATTTAAAACTAAGTTTGGATTATATGAGTGGTTAGTCATGCCTTTTGGGTTAACTAATGCACCTAGTACTTTCATGAGATTAATGAACTAAGTTTTACGTGCTTTCATTGGACGATTTGTGGTAGTCTATTTTGATGATATACTGATTTATAGCAAATCTTTGGAAGAACATTTGGAACATTTACGTGTTGTTTTTAATGCTCTACGTGATGCACGCTTGTTTGGTAACCTTGGGAAGTGCACCTTTGCACCGATCGAGTATCTTTTCTTGGCTATGTTGTTACTCCACAGGAATTGAAGTTGATAAAGCCAAGATTGAAGCTATTGAGAGTTGGCCGCAGCCCAAAACGGTCACACAAGTGAGGAGTTTCTTGGCCTCGCTGGTTTCTATAGGCGCTTTGTGAGAGATTTCAGCACCATTGCTGCACCTCTCAACGAGCTTACAAAGAAGGATGTGCCTTTTGTTTGGGGTACCGCACAGAAGAGGCCTTCACGGTATTGAAAGCTAAGTTGACACATGCCCTTTACTCCAACTTCCTGATTTTAATAAGACTTTTGAGCTTGAATGTGATGCTAGTGGAATTGGATTAGAGGTGTGTTATTACAAGATGGCAAACCTGTTGTATACTTTTCTAAAAAATTGAGGGCCTAGTCTGAATTACTCTACTTATGATAAGGAATTATATGCTCTTGTTCGACTTTAGAAACATGGCAACATTATTTATGGCCCAAAGAATTTGTTATACATTCTGATCATGAATCTTTGAAACATATTAAAAGTCAAGCTAAACTGAATCGTAGACATGCTAAATGGGTTGAATTCATTGAGACTTTCCTTATGTCATTAAACACAAGAAGGGTAAAGAAAATGTTATTGCCGATGCATTGTCTCGTCGCTATACTATGCTTTCACAACTTGACTTCAAAATATTTGGTTTGGAGACCATCAAAGATCAATATGTGCATGATGCTGATTTTAAAGATGTATTGCAGAATTGTAAAGAAGGAAGAACATGGAACAAGTTTGTCGTTAATGATGGATTTGTGTTCCGTACAACAAGCTATGCATTCCAGCTAGCTCCGCTCGCCTTTTGTTGTTGCAGGAGGCGATGGAGGAGGACTAATGGGACACTTTGGCGTGAAGAAGACGGAGGACGATTTGCTACACATTTCTTTTGGCCAAAGATGGGACGGATGTTGAGCGCTTTTATTGCTCGCTACACTACATGTCAAAAAGCTAAGTCACGACTCAATCCTCATGGTTTATATATGCCTTTGCTCGCACTCTAGTGTTCCTTGGGAGGATATATCTATGGACTTTGTTTTAGGTTTACCTAGAACAAAGAAGGAGGGATAGCATATTTGTTGTCGTGGATAGATTCTCTAAAATGGCACACTTTATACCATGTCATAAAAGCGATGATGCCGTCAATGTTGCTGATTTGTTCTTTCGTGAAATTATTCGCTTGCATGGTGTGCCAAATACTATTGTTTCAGATCGTGATACTAAATTTCTTAGCCACTTTTGGAGATGTTTATGGGCTAAGTTGGGGACTAAACTACTTTTTAGTACTACTTGTCACCCCCAAACCGATGGATAAACCAAGTAGTCAATAGAACATTGTCTACTATGCTTAGGGCTGTTCTAAAGAAAAATAAGAAAATGTGGGAGGAATGCTTGCCTCATATTGAATTTGCTTATAATCGCTCATTGCATTCTACTACTAAGATGTGCCCTTTGAAGTTGTGTATGGTTTCCTACCTCGCACCTATTGATTTGTCGCTTCTTCCATCTTCGTGAGAAGGTTAATTTGATGCTAAAGAACGTGCTGAGTTGATTTTAAAATGCATGAGTTAACTAAGGAAAACATTGAGCGATGAATGCTAAATATAAACTTGTCAGATAAGGGTAGAAAACATGTTGTGTTTGCACCGAGATCTTGTTTGGTTACATTTATGTAAGGATAGATTTCCGATTTGCGCAAATCAAAGCTAATGCCACGTGTCGCTGGTCCCTTTAAGGTGTTGGAGAAAGTAAATGATAATGCATGTAAACTTGAGCTGCCTCGCAGATTTTGGGGTTAGTCCCACTTTTAACATTGCAGATTTGAAGCCATATTTGGGTGAGGAAGAAGAACTTCCGTCGAGGATGACTTCATTTCAAGAAGGGAGGATGATGAGGACATCAATACCATTGTTACACCCACAGCCCCCGCCGCTATACATACCGGACCAATTACTAGAGCTCACAAGACGCCAACTAAATTACCTGTACTTTCGCTTTTTGGTAATGATTCTAATGTTCATGAGAATATGATGTCGCTTAAATTGGATACATTTGTTTTGCTTACAAATGAAGGGCCTAGCTTGGAGAAGGATGAACATTGGAGCAAGAACACACATGGAGTTGATGGCATGCAAAGGAGATCAAGAACGGAGTTACAAGTGATGATTTCAGACTTTGAAGCCACCATAAGGAGTGCATGAAGCCTTGGACGAAATATACAAGATGCCACTTCATAATATTCGTCCATAGGCTATTCTAGGTGCACACACCTTATTATTGGGCCAGGCCCATGTAATTTCGAAATACATTAGTATAGGCTATTTTAGAGTCCGATGTGTGGGGAACAAGAGATAGGGTTAGTTTCGACCCTCCACCAAGGGCCACGAAATTCACCCCTCTTCCTCCATATATACAGCCCTTAGGGCACCGCTTAGACTTGGGTTTTGTTTAGATCAAAAGTTCGCCATAGCTGCAACTTCACAGATTTCGCTTGTGTTCAACGACTGCATAAAGGCGCCACAGTAACCCCACCTTGATCAATAAAGCTTTCATCTTATATTCGCAATATCCAGATTGCAATCTCAGCTTCTTGCTTGTTCTTCGCTTGCTCGCAGGAAATAGACCTCGTGGTCGTTGATCGTGTTCGCGTGGTCAATAACCCCGGAGTTGGTTTAGCGACATATATGCGCGACGCCCTCGCATGCTCGTAGTCGGATCGTCAAAGTCGACTTCCACCAAAGCGAAATCCACCATCTCATCGAAAGAGGGGACACCTTTGCCTCTATCATGACAAATATGCATGTATGCAATATTGTTGGTCATATCAAAGGTAGTCATGTCCTCATCAAAGGAGCTCATGAGAGCACGCTTTGTGCCCACCTACTACAACCGTGATCTCTTCAAGAAGCTACAACTCCTCAAGCAAGGAACAAAGAGTGTTGAAGAATACTACAAGGAAATGGAGATTGCCATGATTCGAGCCAATATCACGGAGGATGATGAGCAAACAATGGCACGATTCTTGAATGGCCTCAACCATCCCATCAAGAAAATCGTCGATTTCCAACCCTACTCCAACCTCATTGAGCTCGTGCATCAAGCTACAAAGGCGAACGACAAGTGCAAGATGACTTCAAGGCACGCCAAGTACTCATCCAAGACATACGGCTTCTCCAACAACCAAGCTTCAACAACTACCCCAACTTCGACATCAACCAAACCTTCTCCAAGCAACGACGACAAGACAAGTTACAAGAAATCTTCTACAAGTTCAAGTCGCCCTCCTCCGACTACAAGCAACTCAAAGCCACGTGTTTCATCATCTACTCCAACCGATGAGACCATCAAGACAAGCTCCTTCAAGTGTTTTATTTGCGCGCCGAGGCCACAAGTCATATGAATGCACCAACAAGCGCACCATGATACTCAACGACGATGGCACCTACGACTCAATGAGTGAAGATGAAATGGACGCGATTGAGCAAGTGGCCATGCACCGACGATCAACGAGGATGAAGATGATCAAGTCTTTTGTGATGAAGATACAAGCCCCGCCTTGTTGTCTCCAAAGTCTTGACACTTCAACATCACCAAGAAGAAGACCAACGATGCCACATCTTCCACGTAAAGGCCGCATCAATGGGAGATCCGCAAGGTCATCATCGATGGAGGTAGTTGCCACAACTTGGCAAGCGAAGAACTATGCTCCAAGCTCCAATTGGTCAAAAAGAAGCATCCGCAACCATACAAGGTTCAATGGCTAAGGACTCCAAGACTATACGAGTTGAGCACACGGTCCAAGTATCCTTCAAAATCGGTGCATATGAAGACACTTTGGAGTGTGATGTGGTCCCACGACCGCCCGCCACATCCTCCTTGGTCGGCCATGGCACTTGATCGTGGTGTCTACCACAATGGGCGACAAACCACTATAGCTTCAAGATGAAAGGCAAAGAATATGTCCTACGACCCATGTCTCCTAGTCAAGGATAGCCGACAAACAAGCCACCAACCAAAAAGAGAAGAGCGAGAAAGTGAGCCACCAAAAGTGAGTGAGAGCCACAAGCCAAATTTGAGCGCCTCTTCGCTAGAGAGAAAAACCTCATACTATTCGCCACCAAACATGAGATGAGAGAAGTGTGTGAGAACCCATCGAGTGTGATGCACTTTGTCCTTGTGTGCAAGGATGGAGAACCAAAAACTAACACCACTCATGAGCTTACCTTTGGTGTTTCAATCTCTTTACAGAATTTCAAGATGTTTTCCCGATGAGCTACCTCCGGTCTACCTCCTCTTCGAGGCATTGAGCATCGAATCGACCTCATCCCCGAGCGCCACTTCCAAACAAAGCTCCCTACCGTGTCAATCCCGAGGAAACCAAGGAGATTCAACGGCAAGTACAACAACTAATCGACAACGGTCATGTACGTGAAAGCTTAAGCCCTTGTGCCGCACTGCTATTCTTGTGCCTAAGCCGATGGAAGTTTCACAGTGTTCGATTGTAGACCCATAAATGCTATCACCGTATGCTATAGGCATCCCATTCCTCGCTTAGATGATATGCTTGATGAACTTAGTGGAGCCAACTTTTTCTCAAAAATTGATCTTAAAAGTGGCTATTATCAAATACGCATTCATGAGGGTGATGAATGGAAAACTGCTTTCAAAACAAAATTTGGCTTATATGAATGGTTGGTCATGCCTATGGGTTTGTCTGAAGCTCCCTAACTTTTGTGCGTCTTATGCATCATGTACTTCGCCCATACATTGGCATCTTTGTTGTGGTTTACTTCGATGATATTCTTGTGTTTAGCAAAACCATTAAAGAACATCTTGATCATGTTAAGCTTGTTCTGCAAACGCTCGAAAGGAAAGTCTTTATGCCAACTTGAAAAATGCACTTTTGGCGCTGACAAAGTGGTTTTCTTGGGTTTCGTTGTCTCTTCCAAGGGTGTCCATGTTGATGAAACTAAGATCAAAGCAATTAAAACGTGGCCCCAACCCACCAATTTGCAACAAGTGCGAAGTTTCCTTGGTCTTGCAGGTTTTTATCGCCGCTTGAAAAGCTTTAGCACTATTGCAGCCCTTTGCATGCTTTGAGTAAGAAGAATACCTTTTGTTTGGGGACCTTGCAATCCAACGCTTTTGATGAGCTCAAGTCTTTGCTCACCACGCCCAATTCTTGCTTTGCCCAATTTTGACAAAACTTTTGAGGTCCATTGTGATGCAAGTGGTACCGAATTGGCGGAGTTTTAATGCAAGAAAACGAGTCATTGCTTATTTTAGTGAAAACTCTCCGTGCTCAACTTAACTATCCTGTATGACAAAGAATTGTATGCTTTAGTGCGTGCTACATGTTTGGGAACATTATCTTAGACCTCATGAGTTTGTCATCCATACCGACCATGAAATGCTTAAGTACTTAAAAGGTCAAACTAAATTGAACAAGCTTAAATGCTAAATGGAGTGAATTTATTGAATCTTTTCCATATGTGATCAAGTACATTAAGGGCAAGGAAAATGTAGTTGCCGATGCACTTTCACGCATATGCACGCTTGTCACCCAACTTGAGTTGAATGTTATTGGCTTTGAGCACATCAAAGATTTGTATGCTTGTGATCCATCTTTTGCACCTCATTATGCTAAATGTTTGACGCATACATCTTGGGAACAATATTACCTCAAGGATGGTTATCTTATGAGAGCTAACAAACTATGCATACCCGACTCTTCTCTTCGTTTGCTCCTTTTGTAAGAGGCTCATGGCGGTGGACTCATGGGACACTTTGGACGCGACAAGACTTTCGCCACGCTCTCCAAGAACTACTTTTGGCCAAAGATGTTTCGAGACGTCTCACGCTTCACCACAAGATGCTCAACATGCCGCAAAGCTAAGTCAAAAGCTCAATCTCATGGTCTTTACATGCCTCTTCCTATTCCTTATCAACATTGGGAAGACATTAGCATGGACTTTGTATTTGTGGTTGTAGATCGATTTTCTAAGATGGCACACTTTATTCCTTGCAACAAGGTAGACGATGCTTCACATATTGCAAATCTCTTTGTAGGGAAATCTTGCGCTTCATGGAGTACTAAAGTAAATCGCTCCGATCGCGACGCCAAGTTCTTGAGTTACTTTTGAAAACTCTTTGCGCCAAGCTCGAATCAAGCTCTTGTTCTCCTCCGCGATACCATCCTCAAACCGACGGCCAAACGGAGGTGACAAACCGGACGCTTCCACTCTACTTCGCGGTTGATCAAGAAGAACATCAAGGAGTGGAGGCGGTTCACCCATCGCCGAGTACGCCTACAACCGCAAGAAGACATTCGACGACCGGCAAGTCCCCTTCGAGGTCGCTTCACGGCTTCAACCCATTGTCCCCATTGACATCCTACCTCTACCTCTACAAGAGCGCACCAACCTCGACGCAAGTGTCCGTGCAAGCTACATCAAGAAGATGCATGAAGATACAAGAAACACCATCGAGCGCCAAGTACAACGACTAGCGACCAAGCTCAACATCAACAAGCAACCCATGATCTTCAACATAGGCGATCTCGTGGCTACACCTTCGCAAGGAACGCTTCCCAACTAACGCAAGTCCAAACTTCTACCTCGAGCCGATGGACCCTTCAAGGTGTTAGCACGCTACAACAACAACGCCTACAAGCTTGACCTACCAAGAGACAAGTACAACGTGAGCGACACCTTCAATGTCAAAGACCTCTCGCCTTTCCATGGTGATGAAGATCTAGATCCGAGGTCGGATCCTTTCAAGGGAGGGATATGATGCGAGCATCCTCCATCATCCCCATGGACTCTACATCAACACCTACAACACCATAAGGACCGATGACTCGAGCACGCAAGAGCTCTTGAAACCGAGGTGACATCACCTCTCTCACAACTCTCCTTCGATTCACATGAGACATGGTTACTACCTCAAAAGGAAACTCTATGCATACTCAAGAGGCTGGGAAGCAAGGAGAATCGAAGCGAAGACATACGCCAAGACGGAGAGGAGAAAGCAACAGACCAGAGAGGCCGGACGATCCGGACGGAGGTCCGGACGATCCGGACAGAGTTCGGATGATCCGGACTCGGTCCGGACGATCCGCTAACTCCACCAAGGCAACAGAAGCTCTTCCTCGAAGCCGGACGATCCGGACACCGCCCCGGATCATCCGGACTCCACCCGGACGTCTGACTGGCTCACGGACATCCGCCCTCGCCGCTTCTACCGAAAGCACCCGGATCATCCGCCACCACCCGGATCATCCGGACTTCGTCCGGATTATCCGCCAGCAGCATACAAGACTGGGCTGAGCCCATGTACCCTTCG
Organism: Aegilops speltoides; assembly: GCA_021437245.1. NCBI lineage: Eukaryota > Viridiplantae > Streptophyta > Magnoliopsida > Poales > Poaceae > Aegilops > Aegilops speltoides. The sequence goes on along the minus strand of JAHHZJ010004092.1, from coordinate 26,987 downwards.
CCCCAAACTCTATATATAGGACCCCATATCCTCCCTTTGAGACTTAGCATTGATTAGCTCATATTTGTGTGTGAGAGCCTTTGCTCATCCACCAAGATTTCCCACGGAGATCAGACCTCCGCCTAGGAGAAGATCCATCGGATTCAAGACCCTCCACGGAAGATCCCTCGTGGATTCAAGACCTCCTCCGGAGAAGAACGGCTACCTTTGTATCTTTCCTTTGTTGATTTTGGACCATGTATCACTCGTGCTTCATGATCTAGACCTTGTATGATTGATCTCTTGTCGATTGAGTGTCTCTCTGCTCTTCCCCATGATTTCCTCTCGCTTCTTCCGCTGCTCTTCGTGTTCCTCCGTAGGATCCCTCCAAACGTGAAAGATCGATTTAATTAGGGTTCCACCCTACATCATTAGGGCTCCTCAGTACGAGATCATGACCATCTCCCTAAACTGAAATTGAATATTCCACCATTTGAGGGTAGATATGTTCCTCGATATATATCCTACTTGGGAGTTAGAAACTGAACAACGATTTACATGTTTACAATATCCCGAGGAGAGACGTGTTCCTCGCTGCTGTTTGTGCTTTCACTAGCTTTGCATGTGTTTGGTGGTCTGAACATTGTAGATTATATCCTGCTCCAGCTACTTGGGCTGCTTTGAAAACTGCTATGCGACTCGCTGGGATACACCATATTATGAACGTGAATTACTTCAAAAATTGCAGCGCTTAAGACAAGGAAAAATTCTGAGAAGAATATTATCGTGAATTACAAACCGGCTTGATTAGATGTGGTATTGTTGAGGAGAATGAAGCTATGCTTGCACGCTTTCGGTGGATTAAATAGAGATATTCGACCATTCTAGAATATAAGGATTATAATAATATCACTGCTTATTCCATCTTGCTTGTAAAGCTGAACGGAAGTGCAGGATCGATGTGCTTTGGCGCCGCACTAACTTTTCTCGCAGGTCGACCTTCATCATGGACACCACGCATCATCTACTTCCATTGCACCATCACCTCCTTCGTGTGACACCTCCAACCGTGATACAAGAAAGGTGCACAACCACCACTATCTCGCCAAGAGCACACCGCCGACCTGCACAGAGCTCTTCTTCTTCCATGGCGCCAACAGGCACACAAGTGATATTATTTGTCGTCATTGTAAGGGAAGAGGACATTTTATGAGAGAATGCAAATCTCAGCGCAGATAATTGCTACCGAGGATGGTGGGTATGAGTCCGCTTAGTGACTATGATGAGGAGACTTTGGCTCTTATTACACATGAGGAACACGGTGGAGATGATTCTGATCATGAGACACAATACATGGCTGCCAAGATGCCGACAGTATGAATGTTTAGTCGCTCAACGTGTTTTATGCGGTGCAGGTTACATGTCGAGCAAAATCAGAGGCATAATTTGTTTCATACAAAGGAGTTGTGAAGGAACGTTCTATTCAAGGCCATCATAGATGGAGGGAGCTGCAACAACTTGGCTAGCATGGAGATGGTGGAGAAGCTATCTCTCACCACAAGACCACATCCACATCCTTACTACATCCAATGGTTCAACAACAGCGCAAGGTTAAGGTAACACGACTCGCTCGTGTTCATTTTAGTATCTCTACATATGCTGATTATGTTGATTGTGATGTGGTACCTATGCAAGCATGTTCCTTATTACTTGGTAGACCATGGCAATTTGATAAAAATTCAGACACCATGGTAAAAACAATCAAGATACTCTTGTTCATAAGGATAAAAATATTACTTTGCTTCCTATGACTCCTAAGTCAATTTTGAAAGATGATATTAATAGAGCTAATAAAGCAAAACAGAGAAAATAAGAGTGAAAATCAGATTGTGGCAAAAGAATTTGAGCAACACATGAAGCCTAATAATAAACCATCTACCGTTGCTTCAAATAAAATTGAAAAGTGCATGTTTACTTGCCACCAAATCTGATATTGATGAGCTAGATTTTAGCAAATCTATTTGCTATGCTTTTGTGTGCAAAGAGGCATTATTTTCATTCGAGGACGGTTTTCCTTCTTTGCCCCCGCTGTCACTAACATTTTGCAGAGTTCACCGACGCCTTTCCACAAGACGTACACCGGATTACCACCTATTCGAGGGATTGAGCATCAAATTGACTTAATTCCTGCATCATTACCCAACCGCACCATACCATACCAATCCAGAGGAGACGAAGGAGATTATGCGCCAAGTAGGAGCTGCTCGACAAAGGTTATATACGCCAATCCCTTAGTCCTTGTGTTGTTCCTATTATTCTAGTGCCGAAAAAGGATGGTACGCCACGATGTGTGTTGATTGTAGAGGCATTAATAATATTACTATTCGTTATCGCCACCCTATTCCTAGGCTAGATGATATGCTTGATGAATTGAGTGGCTCTACAATATTCTCCAAAGTTGATTTATGAGTGGATACCATCAAATTCGTATGAAATTGGGAGATGAATGGAAAACAGCATTTAAAACTAAGTTTGGATTATATGAGTGGTTAGTCATGCCTTTTGGGTTAACTAATGCACCTAGTACTTTCATGAGATTAATGAACTAAGTTTTACGTGCTTTCATTGGACGATTTGTGGTAGTCTATTTTGATGATATACTGATTTATAGCAAATCTTTGGAAGAACATTTGGAACATTTACGCGTTGTTTTTAATGCTCTACGTGATGCATGTTTGTTTGGTAACCTTGGGAAGTGCACCTTTGCAATCAATTTAGTATCTTTTCTTGGCTATGTTGTTACTCCACAGGAATTTGATGAGGACATGACTACCTTGTATAAGACCAAAATATTGCATACATGCATATTTGTCGTGATTTCTAGTTCAAACTATTCAATAATATATTTATGTTATCCGTAAGAAAAATACTTCACATACTTTTGTGTTTTGTCTAATTGCAGGTGTATGGGACATTTGTATAATCCACATATGAAGATAAGGGAAAAGGAGAAGTTTAGGTGTTGTTCAAAAGTCTTCTCACGTCACTTTTGGGCCAAGAGAAGATAGAGTCCAAGTCTCTCACGTTCTGGATTCAGATTCGACCGCACAGACATACCTGACTCAAAACGTCAACAACTTTTTCATACGGACTCCGAATTGGGTGATTCTTTTTTTGTTGGAAAGTAGATTTCATGCTCTTTCCAGCACAGTCGGAATCACCTTAAAAGCCTTCCGGAGCGTTGAGTTATGGACGAAACAATCTGACGCTGCACCAGAATCCGAGTCAAACTACAAGTCCAAAGGTGTTACGTCACCTCCACTTGGGCCCATTTGCCTTGTACGACCTAGGGTTAGTTTTAGGCTGCCTTGGGACGTTCTCCCACCTCCTTGGCCGCCACCCCTTGCTCGTATATAAGTAGATCCATCTAGTAGCTTTTTGCTTGGGATTTGTTTAGTTAAAAGTTAGCCATTGCAACTTCGTGTACTTCGTTTGTGTCCAACGACCAGACCAAGACCGCTTACGGATCCCCACCTTTATCAATACTTCATATATACTCGCAATATTCAGATTGCTTTTATCATATTCTCGCTTGTTCTTCGATTGCTTGCAGGAATAGACCTTCGTGGTCGTTGATCGTGCTCCAATGCGGGTCAATAACCTCCTGAGTTGGTTTAGTGATTGCTAAGGCGCAACGTCAGGCACGCTTGTAGTCGGATCGCCAAAGTCATCTTCACCAAATCGATAGTTATCATCTCATCGAAAGATCGACACCTCGCCTATCAAGTGGTATCAGATTTCCGTGTTGCTCGTGAGATTTTACGCTTTTCGTAGTTTAGATCGAGTCTGTTCTTCATACCTATAGTCCACTAAAAAGCCACAAAAAAATTAGGTTAGTTCATCCCATCCAACCAATCTGAGCCTTTGCATAATCTTTTCTCAGATTTGCTTTGTTGAATTTATGTTGCATCGCCGTGTCAAGTTGCTGGTCTTAGCGCCTAGTCTTTTAGAGTTTCGAGTTATGTTCACAAAGTTGTCACGCCGCCGCCGCCATATACCACCACCACATATTCACCGCCAATCCAATCCATATACGCCACCACATATCCGCCGCCATCACGCCCATCCGAGTCCACTCGCAACATATATCCGCCACCATCCGAAGTTCCACCAGATTCATCTCCGCCACCATCCGAAGTTCCACCAGATTCATCTCCGCCACCAAATCCGAAGTTCCACCAGATTCATCTCCACCACCAGTCCTAGTCCGAGTCCAAGAATTGTTGCATTATTCTCGATTTCCAGATCACGCGATATCCGAAGTCGTGATAAAGAGAGGACTCCCAACTTCCGTACATCCGCAGAAGAAAAATAGTTCCAGCTTAAAAAAAAAACTAAGTCCGAAAAATTTGCTAGGCAGTTTTTAGACCATTTGTAGACTTTTCCGAAAAAATTTGTTATGAGCAAAAAAAAAAAAAAAGAGAAAAAAGTGCAAAAAAAAGGAAAAAAAGAGAAAAAATTCAGAGTGTGCTCCTCCCTTGTTTACGTGTCACCACCGTGATTTTGTTGGTGTTCTAGGCTCGCCTCTAGCACAGCCTAGCCTAGGACCAAAGACAAGATCACCGATGAGCGCCTATTCAACATTGCATCTTTGAATTGATTATTGCTAATCTTTTGCTACCATATATAGCCAACCCAGCTCCACATATTTCTACACCGTATACGTATGTTCACCGGCAATCGCTTTACACAATCTTCGTAGTTATTTGACATCGCTGGTTGCCTCGTCACCACCGCCGCATGGTAAGAACTTGTAAGATATTGATATTTGCTTTATCGTGAGCACTTTACAACCACATCCTAGTAGTTCATAGGAACATTATTCGAATTTTGTTTCTTGTTTCTACTAATCATGATAGGTTCCGAGATAGAAGTTCTTGCACGATGGACACGCCTTCACCATCACGAGAGTTGGGACAGACACACAACCACATGGGCAGGTTATCTCTTTACCGCCATTTGAGGGTAGATTTAATCCTGCTATTTATCTTGCTTGGGAGTTTGAAATAGAACAAGTTTTAGTAACCATGACTTTTCCGAACTTGAGCGAGTACGAGCCGCCACTAGAGCATTTATCGGTTTTGCTTCAGCTTTGGTGGAGTGTGCATTGTAAGAAAAATATTAATAACCAACCCACAACTTGGAAAGATTTGAAAGATGTAATGAGACAACATTTTTCCTCCTTATTATCGCCGTGAATTGCTTCGCAAATTCAAACAATTTAAACAAGGCAACAACACTGCTCATGCTTACTACAAAGAGTTCAAATCTTATATGCATCATTGTGACATAGAAGAATCTAAGGATGATACAATGAATAAATTTTTGGTGGTTTGAACCATGATATTCAGGAAAGATTTCAGATATTCCTCGTTGCATTACGGGTATGTATGTTCGTGTTTGTACCTTTGAGAGACAGACACAGAGGATGCATTGGGTGACTACAACAACTACTATTCCAGTTCATGCTCACCACCGCCGTTGGTTCCTCCACCGCAGCACCTACTAGAGCAGCCCCACCTCGGATTGTGAGCGCAGATCATCTCAAGAGCATGGTGCATTGTCTACGCTCTGCATTTACATCAGCTACGCCTTTGCATAAGGTAACAAAGAAAGATATTGATGATATAACTTTAGATGAGAATGATGCATCCGTAGTCAACTTGAATGCATCATGTGTTGAGTTACCCGGTGATTTGAGCACATCACCTATTTTAGAGAGTCTTGAAACTGTCATGAATGCGCTATGTGATCAAACAACTGAAATACCAACAATTTTGATTGCACCCATTGAATTAACTGTTGATGCAAAAGAATCAATGTTTAATCATTTTGATATGACCTCTAATCTTGGTGATGATTCTGTGTCGAAACGACTCATTGCATGTTTGCTTATCTAAGCATGTTGTAGCATGTAAATTTGATTCAAATAAGGTTTATTCACCAATGTTGGGATGGTTTAATGATGAACATTGTCAATCTTTTGAAATAAATAAGAGCTTCACTTATATGTGCAAACTGAGTTGCAATATTTTCATGCCTTCTAGTTCTTGTACTAATTTGTTGGCTTTAGATTTTATGAACTATGCAAGTTACTCATCTATTCATGTGTCATATATGCAAAAATCAAGGGAAGTAAAATGAATGACGATACATATACAACATGTACACCTTTGTCTCTTTTGTTAGCCACATTTCAGATTAAGCAACGCCGAGGACGGCTTTATTTTCAAAAAGGGAGGATGATGAGGACATGACTACCTTTGTATAAGACCAAAATATTGCATACATGCATATTTGTCGTGATTTCTAGTTCAAACTATTCAATAATATATTTATGTTATCCGTAAGAAAAATACTTCACATACTTTTGTGTTTTGTCTAATTGCAGGTGTATGGGACATTTGTATAATCCACATATGAAGATAAGGAAAAGGAGAAGTTTAGGTGTTGTTCAAAAGTCTTCTCACGTCACTTTTGGGCCAAGAGAAGATAGAGTCCAAGTCTCTCACGTTCTGGATTCAGATTCGACCGCACAGACATACCTGACTCAAAACGTCAACAACTTTTTCATACGGACTCGAATTGGGTGATTCTTTTTTGTTGGAAAGTAGATTTCATGCTCTTTCCAGGACAGTCGGAATCACCTTAAAAGCCTTCCGGAGCGTTGAGTTATGGACGAAACAATCTGACGCTGCACCAGAATCCGAGTCAAACCATAAGTCCAAAGGTGTTACGCCACCTCCACTTGGGCCCATTTGCCTTGTACGACCTAGGGTTAGTTTTAGGCTGCCTTGGGACGTTCTCCCACCTCCTTGGCCGCCACCCCTTGCTCCTATATAAGTAGATCCATCTAGTAGCTTTTTGCTTGGGATTTGTTTAGTTAAAGTTAGCCATTGCAACTTCGTACTTCGCTTGTGTCCAACGACTGCACCAAGACCGCCACGGATCCCCACCTTTATCAATACTTCATATATACTGCAATATTCAGATTGCTTTTATCATATTCTCGCTTGTTCTTCGATTGCTTGCAGGAATAGACCTTCGTGGTCGTTGATCGTGTTCAAATAAGGGTCAATAACCTCTCGGAGTTGGTTTAGTGATTGCTAAGGCGCAACGTCAGGCACGCTTGTAGTCGGATCGCCAAAGTCATCTTCACCAAATCGATAGTTATCATCTCATCGAAAGATCGACACCCTCGCCTATCGAATTGAAGTTGTTAAAGCCAAGATTGAAGCTATTGAGAGTTGGCCGCAGCCCAAAACAAATCACACAAGTGAGGAGTTTCTTGACTCGCTGGTTTCTATAGGCGCTTTGTGGAGATTTCAGCACCATTCCTGCACCTCTCAACGAGCTTACAAAGAAGGATGTGCCTTTTGTTTGGGGTACCGCACAGAAGAAGCCTTCACGGTATTGAAAGCTGTTGTCACATGCCCTTTACTCCAACTTCCTGATTTTAATAAGACTTTTGAGCTTGAATGTGATGCTAGTGGAATTGGATTAGAGGTGTGTTATTACAAGATGGCAAACCTGTTACATACTTTTCTCAAAAATTGAGGGCCTAGTTTGAACTATTCTACTTATGATAAAGAATTATATGCTCTTGTTCGGACTTTAGAGACATGGCAACATTATTTATGGCCCAAAGAATTTGTTATACATTCTGATCATGAATCTTTGAAACATATTAAAAGTCAAGCTAAACGGAATCGTAGACATGCTAAATGGGTTGAATTCATTGAGACTTTCCCTTATGTCATTAAACACAAGAAGGGTAAAGAAAATGTTATTGCTGATGCATTGTCACGTCGTTATACTATGCTTTCACAAATTGACTTTAAAATATTTGGTTTGAACACCATCAAAGATCAATATGTGCATGATGCTGAATTTAGCGATGTATTGCATAATTGTAAAGAAGGTAGAACATGGAACAAGTTCGTCGTTAATGATGGATTTGTGTTTTGTTCTAACAAGCTATGCATTCCAGCTAGCTCTGTTCGTCTTTTGTTGTTGCAGGAGGCGCATGGAGGAGGACTAATGGGACACTTTGGCGTGAAGAAGACGGAGGACGTACTTGCTACACATTTCTTTTGGCCAAAGATGCGACGGATGTTGAGCGCTTTATTGCTCGCTGCACTACATGTCAAAAAGCTAAGTCACGACTCAATCCTCATGGTTTATATATGCCTTTGCTCGTGCTTCTAGTGTTCCTTGGGAGGATATATCTATGGACTTTGTTTTAGGTTTACCTCAACAAAGAAGGGAGGGATAGCATATTTGTTGTCGTGGATAGATTCTCTAAAATGGCACACTTTATACCATGTCATAAAAGCGATGATGTTGTTAATGTTGTTGATTTGTTCTTTCGTGAAATTATTCGCTTGCATGGTGTGTGATGTAGGTGGAACCCTATAGCGCGATCTTTCACGCTTGGAGCGGATACCTCAAGAACACGATGAACACGGGAAGAACGGGAGAAATCACAAGGGAAACACTCAAGAACAAGTCCAAATCACACATCCACTAGACAATCAAACACACAAGATCACAAGGTACATGAACAACAAAGGAAAGATACAAGGTAAGGTTCATCTCCAAGAGGAGGTCTTGATGATATCCTAGATGGATCTTCCCACAAGGGGTCTTGATGATATCCCGCGGATCTTCTCCTAGATGGAGGTCTTGGCCTCCAATGGAGTAGTGGTCTCTCTCTCAAGAGTAGAGATAGGTAGGAGCAAAGCTCACCTAAGAATGAGCTATCACTTTGCTAACCCTAGAAAGGAGGTGGAGGAGGTCTATTTATAGCCAAGGGGCTAAGGGGTAAGTGAGGGCGAAGGGGTACACAAAGCTTCAGCCAAGTCACGCTGCAGAAAGGGGCCCGGATGATCCGGATGGTGGCCCGGATGATCCGGTGTCGGGGTCCGGATGATCCGGCGATCGTCCGGATGATCCGGCTTGCGGGCAGCTTCGTTGTCGCCGGACGAATTGTCCGGATGATCCGGGGCACTTTGATGATCCGCCAAGCCCGATGATCCGGACGGGGTCCGGATGTCCGCCTAGCTCCGCAAAGCCCCCGCTTTCTTCTCCTTTCTTCCGCTTTCTTCCATGCTTCTCGCGATGGTGTAGTCGCTCTTGGCGCTTGCACTCTCCTGACATCCGTGAAGGTCCGACAATACCTATGCATGCACACGTAAGGAGTGTCAAGTAGTATACCATCCTCGAGAGTGTCAAGTGAGCACGTAAAGGAGATGATTCACCTTGTGTATGTGAAGTAGATGTCGACGTGTCACTTGCCAAATGGGCTCTTGACATGGTGATGTCCAGATGCTTCGATCATCCCTCCCTTGGGAAAGATCCACCACGGATCAAATCCAAATCACCATGGGAAAGAGATGATGTCGTCGTAGAAGTGGACGATCACCAAGCATTCGCCATCTTGTAGTTCCAAATGGGCACTCTCCAATGTCGCACTGCCTTGTGATTCCTTCAAAAGTAGCTAAGATAACAAGCACTTGAAAAACAAATGTGGTTGTCGAAGAGCAAAACCAAGCATTCAAGAGGTGATTCACCCAACAAGTGTTGTCATCAAGCATAGCATATGGTTCGACAAAGAAGTGTGGCATGGCATGTAAGCACATAAATTGAGCACAAGGAAAGATATCATGGGGACAAGCATGTAAATGTGAGGTAGAGATGCAAATATGTGTGACAAGAGCATAAGCATCCACCTCAAGTTCATAGCAAACATGGGCAAAGCGCCAATGAAAGGTCTATGGTAGGTATAGGAATCATTCACACCACCAAAGAAGATAAGATGTCTAAACACATGTGTCAAGTGCAAGACAATCAAACATAATGTGCATAGGGTGTAGTGAATATAGTGTGGCACTCAACACAATAGAAAGAGCAATTGTTCATCATGTGTGAGGCAATCAAGTCAAGCATGTGACAAGCAAAGGGATATGACATATGTGAAGAAATGATATTGGTGCAACCAACCATATGATAGTAGCAAGTGGTCCAAGAATTGATGCAACACACAGGCATATATATCATGATGCATGTGAATGTGATAATGGCAAGTCAAAGCAAGATCTATCATGTGAGAGGCATGAGAATATATGTCATCAACCCAAGAAAGCAAGTAGTGGAACATGGGTGATGCAACATAGTGAGCAATCATAGCAATCAAGTCAAGCAAGCTAGTAGTGCGAAGATGCAACATACTAGAGGAAATCATGGCAATCATGTCATTGGTGCAAATAGTGGGCATGAACAATTCACATGTCATAGCACAAGCATGAAAGTAAGATATGAGGACAATAGCATGGGGCACATGATAAACATGGCAAAAGCAACAAGGATCTCTACCAAGCATGCAAATACACATAGAAGTAGCATAATGATGAAACATGGGTAGATGCAAGCAAGGGTCACGATTGCATGGCAAAGGCATAGAAGCAAGCATAGCACGCAAAGTGAACACGGTAAATGAGCATAATGTGAGAAGTGGTAAATGGCCCATAGCCGTGTGAGAGCCAAGTAGAGGAGTTGCGCGTAGTCCTTGCGCGAAGGGAACAGTGGTAAGAATAGTCCACGTGATCCCAAATCATCATTGCTCTCAAGAGCTCATTTTGTCAACTCGTGGATTGCGGTTGACAAGTATGCATGGGTACCTACACAAAAGAGACACAAATGAAAGAAATTGTGTGTGTGGTAAATGTACACATCATCCATCATGGTGTGTATGTGCACGTGTGAGTTAGCACAAGATAAGCAATGCTCAAAGAAATTTGAGGCATGATATATGAACATGTCATCCATCATGAAAGATTAGTTGTTATGTATGACACGATGGGGACACAAATTGAGCAAACAAGTATATGGCACATCAAAAGCATGTTTGTTCATGGGGAGCATATGGTGCACACAAGTATTGGGATCATGCAATGGATGGGATGGATCAACATCTTCTAAAATGTATGAGGAAACTATGGGGTCTCCTCATGAGCAATATCGAAACATCATATGGAGAAAATGGACAACATCCAAAACAATGCATATCCGGTTAGGTGGTCATGGCAAGGCATATGAGATAAATGATGCAAAGGAGCATATCCATATCATCACAAGAAAACAAATGCCAATAACCATGGGCTTGTCATCTATGCCATATGTGCAAATTGGGTTTAGTTTAATGGCATATGCATAGTCACTATGAAGAGATTGCAAATAAGACATATGGTTGATCTCATGCATAGCATATGACAAGTCAAGCGGATTATCAAACATGATGTGACCTAAAGAATTGTCACAAGAAATCCTATGTAACATGGCATCACAACTAATAGACTCCACAAGAGAATCATCATACTCATCATAAATGGGCAAATCATCGCATGGGGAAATCATACTAGCATGAAGCATGGTACTAGGTGGATCAACATCATGCAAGCAATCAATGTCAAGAATGTCCACTAGTGGGACTAGAGCATCACCTCACCTATGTTACCTTTGTCATTCCGCCAAGTGGTGTAGGTGAGGTGGGAAAGACCAAATGGTGGTCATCATCATCATCTTGATGGAACCATGTGGGTGCATCATATTCCACCATGGCCATCGCCTTGTCCAAAGGGAGGACGAAGTCGCCGAGGATCGGCGCATCATTAATGGGACCTAGCACCAAATGAGAAGACACAATAGAGGTAGAGGTCAAGTTGTTAGAAATGCAAATGGCCTCACGAGACCTATCAACTATCTCACTCTCTATGTGGTGGTTCACCACCCCTCAAAATAGGTGCACTCAAACTCACGTATGGTGGAGTCACCATCTCACTCAAGTGGTGGGGTTGTGGCTCTCCTCACATGGGAATTGTGGCAACTCATCATATATGGGGCTAGTGGTGAAGTCACTCACTCTCAATATGGTGGCACAAGTCACTCAAGTCATCATACGCCGCCGTGGTCGAAGGGAAAGTCCCATGCTCAACCATCTCGCCGTGGTCGCTATGGATGAAGGTCAAGATGGCACATCATCACTCTCGCCGTGGATGAAGGCCAAGATGGCTCAACATCACTCTCATCGTGGATGAAGGTCAAGATGGCACATCATCACTCGCCGTGGATGAAGGCCAAGATGGCACATCATCACTCGCCGTGGATGAAGGCCAAGATGGCACATCATCACTCGCCTCCTAAGATGGAAGCATCATCCTTGCTCGCCACCTTGTCGCCGCCTCCAAAGCTTGGTCCTTGAGGGTCTCCGCAATGCATTGCCGCCGCACCGCCTTGAAAAAGAGTCGAAGTAGACTCGCATCATCAATGCCACAAAGAGGGATGGCGTGAAGTCACACTTGGGAGCATCGCTTGGAGCTTGTCGGCCTTGGACATCGTGGTGGTACTAGCCTCATGCCTTTCAGAGAGCTTGGTCGCCAAGTTTGCTTGGGGTGGAGAAGCCTTGGCCTTCATGAGTTCTTGTTCCGCTTTGAGAGCACCAATGTAGTAGTCGCCGATGGACTTGTAGTTCTCGAGGAAGATGGTCTTGGAGATGTCGCAGTAATCCCATCATGAAGTGGAACTTCATCGAAATGGGGTCGCCCACGCCGCTCGTCAGAAGGCAATCATCATCTCCTTGAAGTACTTGTCGATGTACTTGGATCCTGGGTGGTGTTCTCCAATTGGCGCCGGTTGTTCCGTAGGTTGGAGGCACAAACTCGCCGCAAAGCTTTCTTCGCCTTGGGCCAACTCATGTCGAGTATTCAAGGTGTGTGAAGCCACCATGCCAATGCGTAGTCGTGGAAGTTTCTTGTATGCACTTCACTTGATCTTCGGAGGAACTTGATGTAGCTTGAGGTAGTCGTCCATCAAATGCTCCCACCGAGGTACTCTCGGTTCTTGAGTCCCAAAGAAAGGAATCTTGTGGTCGGTGTCGAGGTCGAGTAGCTCGTGGAAGTCGCGGACTTGAGCTTGGGTAGCTTCTCTTGAGTGTAGTCTTGAGGTTCTTGTTGGCGAAGATGCCATATGTCCGTAGGCTAAGATGCTTGAAGTCACTTGGCTAAGATGCCAAGGAGATGGTGAAGTCATTGAGCGGTTGTTGGTGTTGAGCTCCCGACCTTCACGCTCTTGTTGGTGATGGTGTCGATGCCGATGTGATCTTGCCGAGGTGGTAGCTCGAAGGATGTGCTCTTGAGCGCCTTCTCAAGATGAGGAAGATCGCTTGTAGGACTTGATGAGGGCCTTTATCTCCTCCATGCGCTTGTCCATCTTGGCGTCAGAAGTTGTTGTTCATGGCATCGAACTCGCCGTTGTTGTTGTAGACCGAAAGTGAAATGCCTTGCCTATCCATCACAAGACTCGAGTAGGGGTGAGTAGGAAATGAGATAAACAATACCAAGTTACCTTTTCCCAAAGTTGAGGATGTATCCCGTGTCACTCAATGTGAGATGAAAGAATAGTGGAATTGGTACCGGACTTGTTCACTCACACCTACAAGTAAAGGCTTATGGTAGAGCTCGGTGAGGATAGTGGCACAAAAATTTGATGCAAAATGTTAGCAAGAGTCAATAATGTTGAAAAAGATTCACAAATTCGCAAGTGAAACAAGTAGACCAATAGCAATGGAAGGTACACGGAAACACACACACGGATAGATAAATGGGGTCGTGCAACCAAGGAAAACGCTCGTGTTGCACAACTCAAGAGAGACACTAGCACGATTGCTCAATAGGCGGATACGACACTTGTGCACAACCTATAAGATGCAAAATGGATATTCTTCTATCCCAAGTATGCTATGTATGTATGGTTCCCGGTGTTTCTCTCAAGCATGATATCATATGATATAGATTTGACAATCTTATGTGCAATGGGGTATGATGCTATGGCACTTGCTCACGAGCTCTTTGCTCTCTTTTTGCTTAAAAGCTTTTTTTTTCTATGGCCACTTTTGCACAATGCACAAACCAAGATAGCTATTGTGTATATGCGGGAACGATATTGTGACACAATTTATGATATGATACCAATATGATATGGTATGTATGCAATGGAATGGTGGATCACTAATGTGCACAAGTAACGTTGCCGGCAATACTCAAACGGCTAGTCTCGATAGGTAAGTGACGCAAAATGGGCTAGGGGTTAACAATGCAATTGCAAGGTGAATATACAAAGGTGTCGTCGAGGTTACCGTCCTTTGCGATGATGAGTGCCGGTGTTCTTGGTGTAGATACCAAGATGATGGAGACTCGCCCCTAAGTAGCCAAACACCTTAGGAAACGGAAAAACCGCAAACTCAAAATCTCAAATGACAAATGTCAAATGGTGGAAGCGAAAGCGGAGGTGGTGTTGCACTAGGCAATGCGGAAGTGGAATGATGGGCTATACACGAGTCGGAGTTGAAGTTGCCGCCCCTAAGTAGCCAAACACCTTAGGAGACACAAGCTAGAACTCAAACAAGCTCAAAAAATTTGGGTTGTTGGTGGAAATGTATGGTGGGCACGCCTATGCGAAGTGGTGGTGGTGGTTGATGAAGAAGTAATTGTCCCTAAGTAGCCAAACACCTTAGGAGACTCTAATCACAACTCAAAAACCACATATGCAATGGGGAACAAAATGGGTTAGGTTATGGAAGTCGGTGGAGGTAATGCGGATGATATGGTGGAGGGCCTAGGCAAAGATGCCAAAATTCAGAAAAGTTGATGGTGTCAAATGGTGTTGGTGGTATTTTTGTGGAAGGGGATGTCAAGAGCTTCAAAACGAGCTAAAGAACGCCAAAATCGGAGTTCGATGAATTAGTTATGGACAAAACAAAATCAGCCAAGTCGGCTTGTGGTAAACCGGATGATCCGGAGGAGGTCCGATGATCCGGCTCGGTCCGATGATCCGGAGGAAACCGGATGATCCGGGTTCGCCAGCGCCGGTTCTGTTTTCTCTGGTGTGCGATTTATCCGGACGTCCGGGGCGCCCAGCTGATCCGGTGAGGTCCGGATGATCCGGGAGATGGTCCGGATGATCCGGCTGGCCAATCCGCCGGATTTGCTCGTGGAGTCCGATTTAGGGCGGAATTTGGGGATTTTGGGGTCAAAATTTGATGGATTTCGTGGATGGAAGGTGGGTGATAGAGGCAAAGGTGTCCCGCCTTTCGATGAGATGGTGGATTTGCTTTGGTGGAAGTCGACTTTGACGATCCGACTACGAAGCGCAGCGAGGACGCCGCGCTTAGCAATCGCTAAACCAACTCCGAGAGGTTATCGACCACGCCGAGCACGATCAACTCCGACCACGAGGGTCTATTTCCGCGAGCAAATGAAGAACAAGCAAGAAACTGAGATTGCAACTGGATATTGCGAATATAAGATGAAAGCTTTATTGATCAAGGTGGGGTTCTGTGGACGCTTTGTCCGGTCGCTGAACACAAACGGCACGCCAAGTTGCAGCTATGGCGAACTTTTGATCTAAACAAAACCCAAAGTCTAAACGGTGCCCTAAGGGCTGTATATATGGAGGAAGAGGGGGTGAATTTCGTGGCCCTTGGTGGAGGGGTCCGAAACAAACCCTATCTCTTGTTTCCCCACACATGCGGACTCTAAAAATAGCCTATACTAATGTATTTCGAAATTACATGGGCCTGGCCCAATAATAAGGTGACGCAAGACCTAGAATAGCCTCCGGACGAAATTTATGAAGTGGCATCTTGTATATTTCGTCCAAGGCTTCATGCACTCATTATGGTGGCTTCAAAGTCCTGAAATCATCACTTGTAACTCCATTCTTGTCCCCCTTGCGCCTGCCATCATCTCCATGCTTGTTCTAGCTCCAATGTTCATCCTTCTCCAAGCCAGTGCCCTTCATTTGTAAGCAAAACAAATGTATCCAATTTAGGCAGCATCATATTCTCATGAACATTAATTATTCTACTTATGATAAAGAATTATATGCTCTTGTTCGACTTTAGAAACATGGCAACATTATTTATGGCCCAAAGAATTTGTTATACATTCTGATCATGAATCTTTGAAACATATTAAAAGTCAAGCTAAACTGAATCGTAGACATGCTAAATGGGTTGAATTCATTGAGACTTTCCTTATGTCATTAAACACAAGAAGGGTAAAGAAAATGTTATTGTCGATGCATTGTCTCGTCGCTATACTATGCTTTCACAACTTGACTTCAAAATATTTGGTTTGGAGACCATCAAAGATCAATATGTGCATGATGCTGATTTTAAAGATGTATTGCAGAATTGTAAAGAAGGTAGAACATGGAACAAGTTCGTCATTAATGATGGATTGCTTTCGCTCTAACAAGCTATGCATTCCAGCTAGCTCCGCTCGCCTTTTGTTGTTGCAGGAGGCGATGGAGGAGGACTAATGGGACACTTTGGCATGAAGAAGACCGAGGATATACTAGCTACACATTTCTTTTGGCCAAAGATGAGACGGATGTTGAGCATTTTGTCGCTCACTGCACTACATGTCAAAAAGCTAAGTCACGACTCAATCCTCATGGTTTATATATGCCTTTGCCTGCACTCTAGTGTTCCTTGGGAGGATATATCTATGGACTTTGTTTTAGGTTTACCTCTAACAAAGAAGGGAGGGATAGCATATTTGTTGTCGTGGATAGATTCTCTAAAATGGCACACTTTATACCGTGTCATAAAAGCGATGATGTCGTTAATGTTGCTGATTTGTTCTTTCATGAAATTATTCGCTTGCATGGTGTGCCAAATACTATTGTTTCAGATCGTGATACTAAATTTCTTAGCCACTTTTGGAGATGTTTATGGGCTAAGTTGGGGACTAAACTACTTTTTAGTACTACTTGTCACCCCCAAACCGATGGATAAACCGAAGTAGTCAATAGAACATTGTCTACTATGCTTAGGGCTGTTTTGAAGAATAATAAGAAAATGTGGGAAGAATGCTTGCCTCATATTGAATTTGCTTATAATCGCTCATTGCATTCTACTACTAAGATGTGCCCTTTTGAAATTGTGTATGGTTTCCTACCTCGCACCTATTGATTTATTGCCTCTTCCATCTTCGGAGAAGGTTAATTTTGATGCTAAAGAACGTGCTGAATTGATTTTAAAATGCATGAGTTAACTAAGGAAAACATTGAGCGATGAATGCTAAATATAAACTTGCTGGAGATAAGGGTAGAAAACATGTTGTGTTTGCACCGAGATCTTGTTTGGTTACATTTATGTAAGGATAGATTTCTGATTTGCGCAAATCAAAGCTAATGCCACGTGCTGCTGGTCCCTTTAAAGTGTTGGAGAAAGTAAATGATAATGCATATAAACTTGAGCTGCCTCGCAGATTTTGGGGTTAGTCCCACTTTTAACATTGCAGATTTGAAGCCATATTTGGGTGAGGAAGATGAGCTGCCGTCGAGGACGACTTCATTTCAAGAAGGGAGGATGATGAGGACATCAATACCATTGTTACACCCACAGCCCCCGCCGCTATACATACCGGACCAATTACTAGAGCTCACAAGACGCCAACTAAATTACTGTACTTTCGCTTCTTGGTAATGATTCTAATGTTCATGAGAATATGATGTCTGCTTAAATTGGATACATTTGTTTTGCTTACAAATGAAGGGCCTAGCTTGGAGAAGGATGAACATTGGAGCAAGAACACACATGGAGTTGATGGCATGCGCAAGGCGATCAAGAACGGAGTTACAAGTGATGATTTCAGAATTTGAAGCCACCATAAGGAGTGCATGAAGCCTTGGACGAAATATACAAGATGCCACTTCATAATATTCGCCCATAGGCTATTCTAGGTGCTCACACACCTTATTATTGGGCCAGCCCATGTAATTTCGAAATACATTAGTATAGGCTATTTTAGAGTCCGATGTGTGGGGAAACAAGAGATAGGGTTAGTTTCGACCCTCCACCAAGGGCCACGAAATTCACCCCTCTTCCTCCATATATACAGCCCTTAGGGCACCGCTTAGACTTGGGTTTTGTTTAGATCAAAAGTTCGCCATAGCTGCAACTTCGCAGCATTTCGCTTGTGTTCAACGACTGCATAAAGGCGCCACAGTAACCCCACCTTGATCAATAAAGCTTTCATCTTATATTCGCAATATCCAGATTGCAATCTCGCTTTCTTGCTTGTTCTTCGCTTGCTCGCAGGAAATGCACTCGTGGTCGTTGATCGTGTTCGCGTGGTCAATAACCTCTCTGAGTTGGTTTAGCGATTGCTAAGGCGCGACGCCCTCGCACGTCAGAGTCGGATCGACAAAGTCGACTTCCACAAAGCGAAATCCACCATCTCATCGAAAGACGGACACCTTTGCCTCTATCAAGGGGTAAGTGAGGGCGAGGGGTACACGGCTTCGCCCAAGTCACGCTACAGAAGCGGGTCCGGATGATCCGGATGGTGGCCCGATGATCCGGTGTCGGGTCCGATGATCCGGCGATCGTCCGGATGATCCAAATTTCGCCGGGCAGCTTCGTTGTCGTCGGACGAATTGTCCGGATGATCCGGGGCACCGGATGATCCGCCGAGCCCGATGATCCGGACGGGGTCCGGATGTCCGCCTAGCTCCCGCAACCGCCCGCCTTCTTCTCCTTTCTTCCGCCTTCTTCCATGCTTCCTCGCGATGGTGTAGTCGCCTTGGCGCTATGCGCCTCTTGACATCCGTGAAGGTCCGACAATACCTATGCATGCACACGTAAGGAGTGTCGTAGTATACCATCCTCGAGAGTGTCAAGTGAGCACGTAAAGGAGATGATTCACCTTGTGTATGTGAAGTAGATGTCGACGTGTCACTTGCCAAATGGGCTCTTGACGCAGTGATGTCCGAGGATGCTCCGCATCGCTGTGCCAAATACTATTGTTTCGCATCGTGATACTAAATTTCTTAGCCACTTTTGGAGATGTTTATGGGCTAAGTTGGGGACTAAATTGCTTTTTAGTACTACTTGTCATCCCCAAACCGATGGATAAACCAAGTAGTCAATAGAACATTGTCTACTATGCTTAGGGCTGTTTTGAAGAATAATAAGAAAATGTGGGAAGAATGCTTGCCTCATATTGAATTTGCTTATAATCGCTCATTGCGCTCTACTACTAAGATGTGCCCTTTGAAATTGTGTATGGTTTCCTACCTCGTGCACCTATTGATTTGTTGCCTCTTCCATCTTCGGAGAAGGTTAATTTTGATGCTAAAGAACGCTCAATTGATTTTAAAATGTATGAGTTAACTAAGGAAAACATTGAGCGATGAATGCTAAATATAAACTTGCCGGAGATAAGGGTAGAAAACATGTTGTGTTTGCACCGAGATCTTGTTTGGTTACATTTATGTAAAGATAGATTTCTAATTTGCGCAAATCAAAGCTAATGCCACGTGCCGATGGTCCTTTAAGGTGTTAGAGAAAATAAATGATAATGCATATAAACTTGAGCTACCCGCAGATTTTGGGGTTAGTCCCACTTTTAACATTGCAGATTTGAAGCCTTATTTGGGTGAGGAAGATGAGCTCACGAGGACGACTTCATTTCAAGAAGGGAGGATGATGAGGACATCAATACCATTGTTACACCCACAGCCCCTCACTGTTACATATACGGGACCAATTACTAGAGCTCACAAGATGCCAATTAAATTACCGTGTACTTTCGCTTTTGGTAATGATTCTAATGTTCATGAGAATATGATGTCGCTTAAATTGGATACATTTGTTTTGCTTACAAATGAAGGTACTAGCTTGGAGAAGGATGAACATTGAGCAAGAACACGATGGAGTTGATGGCATGCTAAAGGGGATCAAGAACGGAGTTACAAGTGATGATTTCAGGACTTTGAAGCCACCATAAGGAGTGCATGAAGCCTTGGACGAAATATACAAGATGCCACTTCATAATATTCGCTCATAGGCTATTTTAGGTGCTGCATTACCTTATTATTGGGCCAGGCCCATGTAATTTCGAAATACTTAAGTATAGGCTATTTTAGAGTCCGTCTGTGGGGGAAACAAGAGTTAGGGTTGGTTTCGACCCCACCCTCAAGGGCCACGAAATTCTCCTTTTCCCCATATATACAGCCCTTAGGGCGCTGCTTAGACTTTGGGTTTTGTTTAGATTAAAAGTTCGCCATAGCTGCAACTTTATGCATTTCGCTTGTGTTCTACAACTGCATAAAGGCGCCCCGTAACCCCACCTTGATCAATAAAGCTTTCATCTTATATTCGCAATATCCAGATTGCAATCTCAGCTTGCTTGTTCTTCGCTTGCTCGCAGGAAATGCACTCGTGGTCGGTTGATCGTGTTCGCGTGGTCAATAACCTCTCGGAGTTGGTTTAGCGATTGCATATGCGACGCCCTCGCACGCCAGAGTCGGATCGCCAAAGTCGACTTCCACCAAAGCGAAATCCACCATCTCATCGAAAGACGGACACCTCCGCCTCTATCGTAGTTCCTCTCTTGTATTTCTTCTCAAGGGCTTCTCTTGATTGCGCCTTTCGCGATTGCGGTTGGTGATAGCTCGACTTGATGCTTGAAGGGCACGCTCGCCTCAAGAGCTTGTGCTTCGTTGTTGTTGTTGAAGACGCTGAGCCTCGCGCCTTGTTGCTTTTGATCTAGGCGCGCCGTTTGTTCTTGTTGGCGACGAAGACGTTGTCGTTTTGAGCTTGAGCAAACGCCACTTGGTTCGATTGAGGACGAGGAACTTGTTCATCAACTTGCTCTTGGGGATGCTTGTCATGTAGCGGGTTGCGAGATGCATGACGGTCTTGACGCTGCTCGTCGTCAAGAGTGTTTGATGACGGTGTACTTGTGTCGGAGAAGGAGTCGCGGAGTGGCGACTTGAGTGGCTCCGCCTTGAGTGTGAGGAAGTAGAAGTACGCCAGCCACCAACAAGGCGCGGATCTCGCCCATTCTTGCATCGTTCTCCTTCTTGTGCGCTACGAGTTTGTTGTCAAGTAGTCTCTTGTACGCTGTTCGAGAGTCGCAAGTCGGTGGAGAGGTTGTCGATGCGCCGCCATTGCTTGTTGCTCTTGATGGAGAGCTCGTTGCGCCAAAGAGGTATCTCTTGGTGACGATGATGACATGTCGTCGCCTTGCTCAAGAAGAGTGGATTTGTAGAAGAACTTGGCCTATCCATCATTTCAAGCAAATTGTGAGTGGTAGAATGAGAAGAACGAATACCAATGTACCTTTGATCGGTTGA
This sequence comes from Aegilops speltoides, assembly GCA_021437245.1. Lineage (NCBI taxonomy): Eukaryota > Viridiplantae > Streptophyta > Magnoliopsida > Poales > Poaceae > Aegilops > Aegilops speltoides. The sequence continues at coordinate 5,744 of JAHHZJ010004092.1, read as the reverse complement.
AGATGAATCAAGTTCACTCAAATGCGACAATGAAATAGCACTATTGGTACCGATCCTTGTCGATTCTCACACCTACACAAGTAAAAGCTTTTGGTGGAGCTTGGTTAGATGGTGGCACCAAATTGATTGCAATCGTTAGCTTGACTCAAAAATGTTGAAGAAGATTCACAAATTCAAGATATGCAACAAGTAGACCAAGCAAGTAGTGGTACACGGAAAACACACGCAAATAGATAAATGGGATTGTGCAAACCAAAAGTGAGCCAAAATGTGGAATCCACGAAAAATGCTCTTGTTGCACAATACTAGAGAGACGCTAGCACGATTGCAATAATAGGCGGATACGGAGCTTGTGCACAACCTACTAGGCAAAAATGCAACGATCTCTATCCCACGATGCTATATGTATGGTGTATCGGTGCAATGATCCAAGATGATCTTATATGACAATCTTAATGTTGTATGATGCTATGCTTGTTGCTTATAAGCTCTTTGCTTATCTTTCCTCTTTGCTTAAAAGCTTGAGTGGCTCTTTCTCTTTGAGCTCTTTTCTTATGCAAACTTGACGAACTAAGATAGCAATTGTGTATGCGATGACAACTTTATGACACACATGTTGATTCCGAGATATGCACCTCGATGGTATGTATGATATGGTGTATGCAACTAATGTGCACAAGTCACGTTGCCGGCAATACTCAATGGCTAGTCTCGGTGGGAAAGCAACGCGAAAGATGGTCTATGATGGTTATCAATGCAATTGCAAGGTATGACAAAGATGTCGCCGGTTACCGTCCAGAGCGAAGATGAGTAGCCGACCAAAATGAGCGTTTGTTGTTGATGTCACACCGCGCCTAAATAGCCGAAACACAAGAGGACACGGAAATCTCACTCAAATTGTCGAACTCAAATTCGAATGGTAGTACGGAGGGTGTGTCGTGGGGTTTGGCGAGTGGAAGTGGTGGAAGATGGGGTGGGGAGGAGGTATGGAAGTGTTGGTGGTGGTGGTGGAGGGGGTACTGCAGAACTGCAGTTTCGGCAGAGGAAGCCGGATGATCCGGGCACGTCCGGATGATCCGGGACTTGGTCCGGATGATCCGGGCAGGTCAACCACGCACGGGAACAGCTCGGGAAGAACACGAAAATGGGGTGAAATTTGACGATTTCGGGGATTTTGGGTAGATTTCGAGGGGGAGAAGGTGGTGAAACACAAGATCCACGAGTTACACACCGAATCCACGGATCAAAATGAACAAAACATCATCAAAACTAACAAATCACAAAAAAAATTTGGGGGTATTTTTGTGGGGATTTTCGGATTTTAGGACGAAAACAACAAAATCAAGCTAGAAATCACGGGGTAGGGGCTCCAAAAACGTGATCAACGTGGCACATGATACCATATGATGTAGGGTGGAACCCTAATTCGTCGATCTTTCACGTTTGGAGGGAATCCTACGGGGGAAACACGAAGAACACACGGAAGCACGAGGGGAAACACGGGGAAAACGAGAGGAAATCACTCAACCAACAAGGAATCGATCACACAAGTGCTAGATCAACATACACACATGAGATCCACAAGATACATAGTCAACTAGGGTAAGGATACAACGGAACTGCTCATCTCCAAGAGGAGGCCTTGATGTTCTTCCCTAGATAGGGTCTTGAATCACCGAGGATCTTCTCCTAGATGGAGGTCCTGATCTCCGAGGAGAAGTAACCGGGTGGATGAGCAAAGGCTCTCACACAAATATGAGCTAATCCAATGCTAAGTCTCAAAGTGAGGAGATGGGGTCCTATATATAGAGTTTGGGACGAAGGGGTACATGGGCTCAGCCCAACACGCGCACGCAGGCGCTGGCCGGATAATCCGGACGAGGGTCCGGATGATCCGGACTGGTCCGGATGATCCGTGTGGGAACCCGGATGAGCTGGAGGCTCGGATGGTGGCGGCGACGGGCCGGATGTCCGGCTGGCGGTCCGGACGTCCGGGCGGGGTCCGGATGATCCGGGCCTGGGTCCGGATGATCCGGCTTCGGGAGAGAGCTTCTGTTGCCTTCGGTGGAGTTAGCCGGATCGTCCGACTGGGCCGGATCATCCGGCTCGTCCGGGTCTCGGGCCTCTCAGACGGATCGTCCGCCTCTCTGGTCCTTGTTGCTTTCTCCTCTCCGCCTTCATGCATGTCTTCCGCTTCCTGCCTTCTCCTTGCTTCCTAGCCTCTTCATGGTCGACTCCTTGGTACCGAGTATGCATAGGGTTTCCGCTTGAGGTAGTAACCATGTCTCATGTGAATCAAGGAGAGTTGTGAGAGGAGTGATGTCACCTCGGTTTCAAGAGCTCTTGCACGTGCTCGAGTCATCGGTCCTTGTGGTGTTGTAGGTGTTGATGTAGAGTCCATGGGGATGATGGAAGGATGCTCCGCATCAACGTTTGTCCCTACAAGGGGGGCTAATGTCTATAAGCAACATAATCTCTCGAATTTCCTTCAAAAGGAAGTGCCAATGGGTTCAGAAACTTGTCTGAAAAACAGCGATTTAATGGTGTTCTTTGACTTTCAGGCCAAAAAGTCCTTCTTAAGGCAGAATTTGAGGGTACACCGGGCCTCCTGGCACAAGCGAGGAGTATTTTTTGGATCTGCGCGCTCGCCGCGAGCAGTTTGAGTACTTATGGGTCCAACACGGACTCCAAATGACAAAATTATGACCGTTTTAGTGAACATTTGTCCATTCTATGCCAATCCTTGAAAGTACTTCATTTTCTCGTGCGCTTTTTGCCTGATTGCCCCAAAATTTCTTGTCCTCTATAGAGGAGATATTGTTTCCACATATATATTGACTGATGCGAGGAATGCCCTTTTGTTCTTGGCTTTCACGCGCATGAGTTACGGCATGCCATCCGGCGAAAACAAGGAGAATAAGGCATATAGCCGCTAGAGTTTCTTCAATTTATGGCCAAATGAGATTACCCGGATCATAGAGCATCTCCAGAAAGGTATGTTTGTCCCTACCAGGGGGGCTAATGTCTATAAGCAACATAATCTCTCGAATTTCCTTCAAAAGGAAGTGCCAATGGGTTCAGAAACTTGTCTGAAAAACAGCGACGAATGGTGTTCTTTGACTTTCAGGGCCAAAAAGTCATTCTTAAGGCAGAATTTGAGGGTACACCGGGCCTCCTGGCACAAGCGAGGAGTATTTTTGATCTCACATACGCCATGAAAGCAGTTTGAGTACTTATAACACGGACCAATGACAAAATTATGACCGCTTTAGTGAACATCTGTCCATTCTATGGCAATCCTTGAAAGTACTTCATTTTCTCGCATGCGCTTTTGCCCGATTGCCCTAAAATTTCTTGTCCTCTATAGAGGAGATATAGTTTCCACATATATATTGACCGATGCGAGGAATGCCCGCTTGTTCTTGGCTTTCACGCCGCATGAGTTACTAAGATGCCATCCGCAAAACAAGGAGAATAAGGCATATAGCCGCTAGATTTTCTTCAATTTATGGCCAAATGAGATCGCCTTGATCATAGAGCATCTCCAGAAGGTACGCTTGTCCCTACCAGGGGTCTAATGTCTATAAGCAACATAATCTCTCGAATTTCCTTCAAAAGGAAGTGCCAATGGGTTCGTAAACTTGTGTGAAAAACAGCGATTTAATGATGTTCTTTGACTTTCGTACAAAAAGTCCTGCTTAAGGCTGAATTTGAGGGTACTCCGCCTCCCGGTGCAAGCGGGAGTATATTTTGATTTATACGCCGCCATGAAAGCAGTTTGAGTACTTATGGGTCCGACACGGACTCCGAATGACAAAATTATGACTGTTTTAGTGATCATTTGTCCATTCTATGGCAATCCTTGAAAGTACTTCATTTTGTCATGCGCTTTTTGCCTGATTGCCCCAAAATTTCTTGTCCTTTATACAGGGGATATCATTTCCACATAAATATAGACCGATGCCAGGAATGCCCTTTTGTTCTTGGCTTTCACGCACATGAGTTACAGCATGCCATCTGGCGAAAACAAGGAGAATAAGGCATATAGCCGCTGGATTTTCTTCAATTTACGGCCAAATGAGATTGCCTTGATCATAGAGCATCCGCAGAAGGTACGCTTGTCCCTACCAGGGGGCTAATGTCTATAAGCAACATCATCTCTCGAATTTCCTTCAAAAGGAAGTGCCAATGGGTACAGAATCTTGTGTGAAAAACAAATGATTTAATGATGTTCTTGACTTTCGTGGCCTAAAATTCCAGCTTAAGGCTGAATTTGAGGGTACTCCGCCTCCCAGCGCAAGCGGGAGTATTTTTGATTCGGCGCCACGAGAAGTTTGAGTACTTATGGGTCCCACACGGACCAATGACAAAATTATGACCATTTTAGTGAACATCGGTCCATTCTATGGCGCCCTTGAAGTACTTCATTTTCTCGCATGCTTTTTGCCCGATTGCCCTAAAATTTCTTGTCCTCTATAGAGGAGATATCGTTTCCACATATATATTGACCGATGCCAGGAATGCCCTTTTGTTCTTGGCTTTCACGCGCATGAGTTGCAGCATGCCATCCGGCGAAAACAAGGAGAATAAGGCATATAGCTGCTAGATTTTCTTCAATTTACGGCCAAATGAGATTGCCCGGATCATAGAGCATCTCCAGAAAGGTACGTTTGTCCCTACCAGGGGGTCTAATGTCTATAAGCAACATAATCTCTCGAATTTCCTTCAAAAGGAAGTGCCAATGGGTTCAGAAACTTGAGTGAAAAAAGCGACGAATGATGTTCTTTCACTTTCAGGGCCAAAAAGTCCTGCTTAAGGCTGAATTTGAGGGTACTCCGGGCCTCCTGGTGCAAGCGGGGAGTATATTTTGGATTCGCGCGCTCGTCGCGAGCAGTTTGACTACTTATGGGTCCGACACGGACTTCGAATGACAAAATTATGACCGTTTTAGTGATCATTTGTCCATTCTATGGCAATCCTTGAAAGTACTTCATTTTGTCATGCGCTTTTTGCTTGATTGCCCCAAAATTTCTTGTCCTCTATACAGGGGATATCATTTCCACATAAATATAGACCGATGCCAGGAATGCCCTTTTTTCTTGGCTTTCACGCGCATGAGTTACAGCATGCCATCTGGCGAAAACAAGGAGAATAAGGCATATAGCCGCTGGATTTTCTTCAATTTACGGCCAAATGAGATTGCCCGGATCATAGAGCATCTGCAGAAAGGTACGTTTGTCCCTACCAGGGGGGCTAATGTCTATAAGCAACATCATCTCTCGAATTTCCTTCAAAAGGAAGGTTCAGAATCTTGTGTGAAAAACAGCGATGAATGATGTTCTTTGACTTTCAGGGCCTAAAATTCCAGCTTAAGGCTGAATTTGAGGGTACTCCGGGCCTCCTGGCGCTAGCGGGGAATATTTTTTGGATTCGGGCGCTCGCCGCGAGAAGTTTGAGTACTTATGGGTCCCACACGGACTCCGAATGAGAAAATTATGACCGTTTTAGTGAACATCGGTCCATTCTATGGCAGTCCTTGAAGTACTTCATTTTCTCGCATGCTTTTTGCCGATTGCCCTAAAATTTCTTGTCCTCTATAGAGGAGATATCGCTTCCACATATATATTGACCGATGCCAGAATGCCCTTTTGTTCTTGGCTTTCACGCCGCATGAGTTGCAAAGATGCCATCCGCCAAAACAAGGAGAATAAGGCATATAGTCTGCTAGATTTTCTTCAATTTAC